>PVKA01018876.1:0-43038 GCA_004027165.1 Ctenomys sociabilis | reverse complement strand
CTTCCTTCCTTCCTCCCTTCCTCTCTCTCTCTCTCTCTCTCTCTCTCTCTCTCTCTCTCTCTCTCTCTCTTTCTTTCTTTCTTTCTTTCTTTCTCCTCTTCCTCCCCTTTTTCTCCTCCTCCTTCTCCTCTTCCTTCTTCTTGTTATGTATTTGGTACAGGGTCTCACTACACAGCTCAAACTCATAGTGATCTTCCTACTTTCAGCCTCCCCAGCACAGGGATTACAGGTGTGCGCACCATGCCGGTCTCGGCGGAGGGGGCAGACTGGCATGGCATGTGGTGCTGAAGATCAAAGTCTGGCCTTTGTACTTGCCTAAGCAGCTGCTTAGTTTACTGAGCTATCTCGCTAGCCCTACATTCCAGTTTCTTGATAGAAATCAGCAAGAATAGAACACTCCAAAAATCATTATCTAAACATTTTACCAATTAGCATCTAGTCAATATTACATAGAACATTTTATACAACAACAGAGTAATGTTCTAGTCAATGGCCTGGGGACTGACAAAAACGTAGGCTACATTCTGGGACATAAAACAAATGCCTGTGAATTTAAAAAGTTTTAAGACTTACAGAAAATGATTTCTAAGAACGCAGAGCCAAACAATTAGAAACCAACAAAAACATTTCTAATTAGTGATAGTAATAATAGTAATATTAATAATAAGTCTGAGGAAAAGTCAAGAGAAAATTTAAAGCTACATTGAACAAAATGGCAGTCAAGTATGCATATCAAAATTAAAGAAATTGAAGGTGCAAAAAAATAGAGAAAATTCAGTGTAAGAAAGAAGAGATTTCTAAGCCGGGCGTGGTGGCGCAGGCCTGTAATCCCAGCACTTGGGAGGCTGAGGCAGGAGGATTGTTGTGAGTTTGAGACCAGCCTGAGCTACAAAGTGAGCTTAAGGCCAGCCTGAACTGCATAGTGAGACCCTGTCTCAAAAAAGACAAGAAAGAAGAGATTTCTGGGCTAGGGACGTAGCTCATGGTATAAGCACCTGCATGGCTAACACAAGGTCTGTAATTTAATTTCTGAAACAAAAACAAACAAACAACAAAAAACAAAGAAAAGAAAAAAGAAGGATTTCCTTAAAAAGATCAGCAAAATTAACAAAATTCTAACAAGACTGAGGAAGAAATAAAGGAAAGATATAAATTACAAATATCACAAAGGATGTCATTCTGACCTTATGCATGACAAAAAGATAATTAGGCAGTGCCATGAACCACTTGGCATGTAACACTCTGACAATTTACACAACATAGACTAATTTGTTGAAAAATACAAACTACCAAAATATACAATCCATCTTTTATATTCTACAAGTACATGAAAATCTATAATATACTAAAGCCTGAAATTTTAAATGCAAACAATCCCACCCCTTTGAGCAGAGTGCACTGAGACAGCAACTGAGACTGGGCATGGTAGTGCCTGCCTGTAATCCCAGTGCTTGGGAGGCTGAAAGCAGGAGGATCACTATGAGTCTGATCTACCTAGTGAGACACTGTAGACTCTGTAGTAAATACACACACACACACACACACACACACACACACACACACACGAAAGTGCAAACAAATAAGCCCCTGTCCACAAAAGACATTTGTTATATAAAGCTGAATTCCCTGAGCTGTGGTTCTTACAGGACAATTTGCTCCTTTCTTGGATGAGGGACGGGAACATGGCATGATGAGAATGAGAGATAATTTTAATAGGACTCTAGAAAGCTGTGCTACAATATAAGCAGCTGGTGGGTACTTCAGCTCCCTGGAGTGGTGTGAAAGGTCATGCGATACAGGTATACAGTAAATCTATGTGACAAACAGACTCAGGAGTCTGAGTAGCAATAATAATAACCATATATTGAGCTCTAGTAATGTGTAGAGCTCTGCGTAATTTATTTCTGATTTGTATAACATCTTGCAAAGTAGATTTTCAAAGTGTCTTCTTTTATTGATGTGATAATCAGGGTAGAAAAATTCAGTCACACCTAAAATGGCACAGTACATATGTGGTAAAATAAAGACTTCCAAGTTTTAAAGACAGTACACTGAACATTACATTTTAATGATGGAAGAAAGAGTGAAATCTGAGAAGTAGTTGAGTGAGGTAAAGAATTATGGTCATGTAGTTTCAGGATCACCACTGTAGCTCCAGGTCACAGAGTGCATAACCAGGAGGAGGGCATGTGGCCTAGGGACAGAACTGGACCTACTGCCCACCACTTAGCCAGATCTGTGCTCTTCTTTTAATCAGAAAAGCAAACTCTCTAGAGATGTCTCCTGCCTTTTATTGTCTGATGTTTTCTCGCACGAACACATGTAGCTGCAAGTGTGTTAAAAAATGTCAATCTTAGGCCCTTCCATGTTTTAGCAGTGGAAGTAGGTAAGAAAAGGGGTTTTTAAGGACTGATGTAGGGCAGGAGGAAACCAACTGAACTATCATAAAATAGTAAGGTAATGAAAAAGTAGGGTAGAGAAAAAATAACTTCAAGAGCCTTGAAGATCAAGAGAAAAAAAATCAGTGAAATAGCTTTACATGATTGTGCAAGCTTCTTAACCAGAGACAACATCCATGTTAATATTTGTAGCATTTCCCTTTTTACTTTGAAATACTTAAAAGGAAAATCAATGGTTGAACTAAGGGTAGCCTAGTTCTTATTATAATAAATTCCTGTACTTGTTTAAACTAGGAAAAGTCATGACATTGGTTCCATGAAAGACAAACAGGATAGTCATTTAAAATGGAATTTATAGTATCTTAATCAAAACTTCCAGGTGTACTTTGTACAGAGAACTATAGGCAAAAGAGCAATGTAAGCATTTTCTAGTGACATAAACAAAAGCTCACCTTTCTCTTTCACCATAGTGGTATTCAACTTAAAGAAGTTTTAAAGTTAATTTAAAATAATAATTTAAATGAATAGGTCCAGGAGAAAAGAGATATTTCCCTTTTTGTTCTTGGCTTTTTAAAGTTTTGAATAATCATTTATTAGAATTAAAACGTCTACAATCACTAACTCAAATATGCAATACTACAAGTCCTGGATTTAGGAATGAGTTCCATTCCAGAATTATAAATTGTATTTGTTTGGAAGTTCGATGAAGTGAGTCTTATGCACCTCTGACACAAATATACAATGTAAAGCATAAAGATCCCCAAATCTCCACATCACCACTGTTTTTCCTTTTGCTTCTAGACATCCTGGGCTCTGACTGAGACTGTACTACTGTGTACTCTTGCACTTTTATTGTCTGTGCATAAACACACAGCAGCAGCCCAACTATCTAGCAGACCCAAGAGCTGCTTCTGTGATTTGCTTGGATCTATAGAATGTGAGGTGCCTTCATATCTGTGAAAGTTTGATACTCCAATTTTAATAAGTTGGGGACTCACTGTATAAGACTATAAAACTTAAGATAATTTAAGACTCACTTGAAATTATTTTATATGTTGTCACTTGGGTGTTCTTACATGTATAGCATCTCACTAGATGAGTTGAAAATAGATATTATGATATGACAATAGGCTTGGATTCCAAGAAACCTATATTTGAATGGCTGGACCAAGATTCATGAGCTGTGGAGTTCACTTAAGTGATGGAAGCATGTGGGAGGACCAATGGGTAATGTACAAATATCCAGGAAAGGAGTTCCCTGTTCTGCAATCACTATGCAGTGAGCTCCCAGCTAGCCCCACTTCTGAAACTTATTCACGTCACACACACACAGAACTGTCTGCTTTCCACTGATAGAACAATAAAACAATGTTGTTATTTCTAAATTTTAATTAAATGTCACATAGATTTTTAATCATTTAGAATACAGGTTTTCCAGCCAACCAAACAGGTTTCTGGCCAACCCAAAGGAAAAAGCTGGCATGGGGAGCCCACTAATCCCTGTGGCTGGGACCTGCTTGTGAATCATGGATTCATGGCTTCCACTGCCACCTGGTCCCATGGGCACCTGGAGACCACTGGCCATAGTGCTGTGAGATGTAGAGCACAGCCTGGGCCTGCCCACCCCTGGGCCAGGGCAGTGCTGTGCTATCAAATGAGAAAGAAGTCGCTGTGAGGAACACTTATAGCTTTGAACAACACAATTTAGGTAAAGTCAAGCTGACTGACATTTATAAAATTATTTTAATACTTTTCTGGGGTATTGTCTAAAGCTTAATAATATAGAAGTTTTCCACTGGAACCCCTCATCATTCCATGTTAATTCATAATGTCAAAAACTCTTAATGCTTCTAATCAAATGTGAGCAGATGCATTGTTGGAAATATTTGATGAAATTAATAGTGAAATAGACCAAAATTCCAAGAGAATTCTTTTGTAAGCGTTAAAGAGGGTATATGAATCCTGTCTTTTCTTATCCTAACCTCCAGTATGTGTAACAGCTTAAGTAGGATAAGTTAAAGGCCTAACATGAATATGGTACTAACATATTTAAAGAAAATTCTTTCACAAAAGACTATTATAAATGCTATCATTTCCCATGGTATTTCTGAAATTATTCTTTTGGGTTTTTTGAGAGTTAGTGATTCTGAGACATGACTCAGAATCAGCCTCATGATTTATGTTCCTTTATTACTTCCTCTCTTCTTTTCCTACATTACATTGCTTGTTCTGCTTTAGCCAGAAGTAGTGATACTGCAGCCAACAATTCCGTAACTCCCTCAGGAAAGGGCCTTGGTCAGGGACTGCTGGGATGAGGTTCATTTCCAGTAGGATGAAAAACTTAATGTGCAACACTTTTGCACTCTTTTAATAATGCACCCAGTGTAGTATTCATTAAGTATCATCTGGCTCTATGTTTAGTTCTGGTTCTAAAAATGAGAACCAAATAGTATGTTTCCCTACTGACCTTGAATCTAATGGGAGACAGGGGCTGACCTGAGAGATATAGCATGTGCAGGTGTGGAATGGGAGTGCGATTGGTGCATTAAAGACATGCATAAGGAAATGATTGTATTGAATAAGAGATATTGGAACAGTGTTGCAGGGTGACTTAGAATGAACTAGGTGAAGAGGGTGAGAAAGAAGGGAAGACTGATGCGTGAGTTAGAGAAAGAACGAAATAAAGACTGCCTTTCACAGGAAATAAAAACTGGGAGTATCAGAAACAGTGGAAAGAGAAAGGGAAGGGACGGTCCCTGTAGGATTATAATATTTGTGTTAAATATTTTTCACAAAATCTATAGAATAATTAGAATCCATCAAGGTATTACAGCAGTAGAAGTACTTTTTTTTAAAAGAAAGAATTCCACAGACTATGGATTTGGGACAGTGGGAAACAAATAAACACCCAAGGTCGAGGAAATCATAGTTGTTTAGACAGAAAATAAATGCATTGAAGTGCTAGGACCACAGAGATATGAAAGAAATTAAAAAGCAAAAGTGACATACCTTAGGGTTGAATTTGGAAGGTGAGATCATATCAAATATTATGGAGACTCCCACATTTGTGATTTTAAACTGCATAGATATGCATTTCCCAAGTTAGAGCACTAAAAGGTTAGGGTTGAAAGAAAACCACATTTGCAATGTCTCTTATAAACTAATGAGATATTTACCAAGCAATGAAGAAAAATTCTATGACCTCAATCTTGTTCAACTTGAAAATTTTCATCTAAGTCACAGGATATGGAGGAAGAGAGGCCCATTGGCCTCCAGGCACCCTCAGAACCAGCAGCCAAAGTCAGCCTCAGTGAATGAGTGACAGGGCCCATTTGAAAAGCAAGAAGGTGGTTGAGTGTGGGAGCAACAAATACAGAGAAAATATATTTCCAATGAACCAGCAGGAACTGTAAAACAAGAAGTCATTAATAAAATATCTTCTCAACAGTATAAACTAAAACATATGGAGGCTAGTAGCTATGCAAGTAGACAGAATTGGCTGTTAAGGTAAAAACCTAGAGTGTGGTTATGTTAAGGGTAAAGTAGCAATATATAGACTTCTTTATTTATTCCTATAGAAGCTGCTGTACTCACTGTTTTTAAATAATGGATGAGTGTATTAACACTATGCTCCTGTTTGATTCAATTATTCCAATTGTGTTGAGTATAGTTTTTTAGTCTGAACCCCCCCATCAGGCATCATTAACCATCCCTTGCTTGTTATCACATGCAGAGAGATAGTACAAAATAGATGTCCCCTTTTGTATCAGTCAATATAAGCTTCAGTAGATAGGTGTTATTCTTATTGATCCATTCTAATGAGGGGCACAAAGCACATAAGAAAGTAAGCCTAGAGATAAGTCTTCAAATTGCATTTATTTTGACTGTGCTCTTTTAAAATCTTTCATCAGAAATATAAAAGAAGTAATAAAACCAATGGAGACATATGAAAATCAAATGCTTTAACATATACTGTTTTCCCTAGAGGGACAGTTGGAAAGAAACACAAACAAAAATGAAAGAAATTATGTGTGAATTCTTCATTACTGTTGCCCAAATAGTGTGCTACTGATGGAAAAACAAATACTAAAGAGAATAAAGAACAGAGCAGAGATTCCAGAGATAAACTCTCACGTTACAACCTGCCGGATTTAATAGAGGCATTGAACACCCACATCAGAGGAAGGACAACAACTTTAATAAATGGCACTGAGAAGCTGGATATCCACACAGAGAAAAATGAAATGAGACCCCTACCTCTCACCATATGTAAAATTCAACTCAAGATGGATGAAAGATCTAAAATGTAACACTTGAAGTTATGAAACTACCAGAAGGACGCAGCACAAACACTTCAAGACATTACATGCAGTATTTCTTTGTAATGCAACAACCAAAGCATAGATAACAAAAACAAAAACATTCGGGTGGAGGCATATCAAGCTTTGACAGGTCTGCACAGCCAAGGAAACAATTAATTGAGTGAGGAGACACCCCAAGATAGGAGAAAATATTTGCAAAACTACTCATCTGACAAAGGACTAATAACCATAATACATGAGAAAATCAAGAAAACAAGTAACAAAAAAATTCAACAAAATGTGTGAATTGATAAGCCCCTAGCTAACCTCATCAAAAAAGGAAAGAAAAATTCAAATAAAATTAATAAGGAATGAAAAGGGTATAATCACCACAGACCCAGTGGAAATTCAGAAGATTGTCAATAGCTACTTTGAGAATCTTTACACTCACAGAATAAAAGACACAGAAGAAATGGACAGATTCCTCAAAGGGTAAAAATCACCAAAACTGAATGAAGAAGATATAACAACCCTCAATATAACAACCAATGAAATATGAAATAAAAAGCCTGCCAACAAAAGAAAGTCCAGGTCCTGATGGATTCACAGCTGAATTCTACATGAAATTTATAGACGTTAGTCCCTACACTCCTCAAACTCATCAATGAAATTGAAAAAAAAGTAGTTCTCCTAAAATCATTTATGGAGGCAAGTATTATACTGATTCCAAAACCAGGGATAGACACAACCAAAAAAAGAGAACTACACACCAATCTCTGTCATGAACATACATGCAAAAATCCTCAATAAAATCCTAACAAACAGAATACAGCAAATCATCAAGAAGATCATACACCATGACCAGGTAGGATTCATCCTAGGAATGCAAGGATGTTTCAATATTTGAAAAACTATAAATGTAATACACTATATTAATAGAGTGAAATCTAAAAGCTGCGTGATCATCTCAACTGATGCTGAAAAGGTTTTTGACAAAGTCCAACACTCATTCATGTTCAAAGTCCTACAGAAAATTGTAATAGAAGGCCTCTACCTTAACTTGATAAAAGCTATCTATGACAATCCAATGGCTAATATAATTCTAAATAGGGAAAAGCTGAAATCTTTTACTCTCAGATCTAGTACAAGACAAGGATGTCCTCCCTCTCTCTCTTTCTCTTTCTCTCTCTCTCTCTCTTACTTCCTCAGAGGAGCTTCAGTCTTCTTGTTCAGCTTGTCCTTCATCACCTGGCTTGCAGCGCAGACTCTTCGACCTCCAACTTGGATCCTTGGCTTACGTCACAGACTGTTCAGTGTCCATCACAGACTGTTCAGTCTTCCATCATAGACCGGTTAACTGATGCACAGAAACTTGCATGGAGCACAGCAGTAAGCTTCAGACCTGGGGACTGAATTCTTCAGTCTGGGTCATGCAGCCACCCTCTGCATGCTCCCTCAACTGACTCTGCAGTTTACTGTGGTAAGCCAGTCTTATAATTCCTTATCTTGTGTTAATATCTGTTCCTTATATTATAGCTGTTCCTCTAAAAAAAAAAACCCCTGACCAATACACTGAAAAAAAAAGACAAGGATGTCCTCTATCACACCTACTATTCAATATAGTTTTGGAATCATTAGCTACAGCTATTAGATAAGAGGGAGAAATAAAAGGAATAAGAACAGGTAAAGAAGAAGTTAAATTATCACTATTTGCAGAAGACATGATGCTTTATTTGGAATGATCTAAACAGACAGGTCTTAAAACAAGATGTACAACAAATATATGAGAAGTGTAAGAAAAATGCTCAAAATTATCAGACAAATGAAGATCAAAACCACAATGAATGAATACTAGTCATTATACAAATAAAACAAAAGAAAACACATCTTTTATATCCATTCCTCAGATGATGGGCATTTATTTGGGTTGTTTCCAAGATTTAGCTATTACAAATTGTACTGCCTTTTAATTATTCTGGAAAGATGCCCAGCAGGGGGAAGAGCTAGGTCAAATGAGATCTTTAATCCTATGTTTTGAGGAGTCTCCACACTGATTTTTTCAGTGATTGTATCTACACTTCGACCAACAGTGAAGTGTTTCTTTTACCCCACAGTCCCTCTAACATTTGTTATTTATTAACTTAATAATAGCTATTCTTTCCAAGATGAGACAGAATTTCAGTAATCTTTTAATTTGCATTTCTTGGATGACGGTGATATTTTTTCATATATTTCTTTGCCATCTTTCTCTTACTTTTTGTTTTGGTACTGGCAATCAAACAACCTTGTGCTTCTCAGGCAGGCACCATGCCATTAGCTATGTTCCTGGCCCCTGCTATCTGTATTTCTTTGAGAAGTGTATATTCATCTTAGACGATCATTTCTGGATTGGTTCTCTGAATATTGGGGACTTGAGTTTTTTTCAACATTCTAGATATAGGCCCTTTGTCTGTAGGACATTTAGCTGTACTTCTTTTCCTACCCTGTGGATGTGCTTTTCATTCTGTTGGTGATTTTTTGTTGTTGTTGTTGTACAAACATGTTTAATAAGGTGAGATCCCAGTTGTTGAATTTTTGAGGAATTTCCTATGTCATCTGAGTTCTGTTTATGAGGTCTTGGCCTATACCTATGTCTTCAAGATTCCCACCTAACTTCTTTCACAGTAGATTTAGTGTTTCTATTTTAATAGTTAGATCCTTGACCCATTTTGACTTTAGTTTAGTGTACAGTGATAGATACTGCTACAGTTTTAGTCTTTGGCATATGGAAAGCCAGGTTTTCCAGCACCATTTATTAAAGAGACTATTATTCTTCCAGTTGAAAAATTTGACTCATTTTCAAAGATAAGGTGGCTGAGTATGTTGGAGGATACTTCTGCATCTTCTACTCTATTCCACTTATCCAAAACAAACCCATTTTTTGTTGTTGTTGTTGTTTTTGTTTTTGCCAATATCATATTGATTTTATCATAGATCTTTGTATTATAACTTTGGGTCTGGGATTGCTACTGAAAAAAGCAGACCCAAAGATCAATGGAAGAGATTAGAAAATATAGAAACAACTTCAGACATACTCAGGAAAGATCACCTATTTAAAAACGGTTCTAAAAAAAACTGGATTTTCACATGTCAGTTGTTAAAATAGAATCAATATCTTTCACCATGCACTAAACTAACTGAAGTGGATCAAAGTTTGAATACCAAAACAAGTGCTGGGGAGATGGCTCAGTAGAATTAGAACTTAGCTGGCCAGTGCAAGGGCTTTAGTTCAATCCCTGGTTCTGCCAAATAAACAAAGAAACAAATAAATATTAAAGCAGAAACATTAAATCTGCTGTAAGATAGAATGGGTAAAACACTTGAAGATACTGGTGTAGGCAAAGACTTTACAAATAAAACCCCAATCACACAGGGATCACCACAAAGAATCAATGATTGGGATCTCATCTTATTAAAAACCTTTGCACAGCAAGACAAACCACCAACAGAATAGACAAACCACAATGTCAGAAAAATGTTTGCCAGCTCTTCCTCAGCCAAGGAATTACTATCAAGAACATATAAAGAACTAAAAATATCAGACATTTCAAATTCAAAGACTTAATCCAAAAACAGACATTTAGATGAATGCACACTTCTCAGATGAATAAATGCAACTGACAAATATATGAAAAAATGTTCAACATCATTGGTCATTTGAGAGTTGTAAATGAAAACAACACTGAGATTCCATTTCATCCCCCAAAGACTGGCTATTTTCAAGAAATCAACCAATAACAAATGTTGGCTGGGCAGTGGGGAAGACAAAGCCCTTCTCTACTGTTAGTGAGAATGTAGAGTAGTGTAAATACTGTGGAAATCAGAGTGGAGATTCCTCACAAAAACTAGGATTAGAGGTTTTGATCAACTCACTATTCCCCATCTGGGTATCTCCCAGGACAATTATAAACATCATATCACAGCTATATATGTATACTCATAGCACAGTTTGTAATAGACAGATCTTTTTTGAAAAAATTTATTTATTTATTACAGTGCCTTGCTACACATCACGGATTCTTTTTTTGCAGGGTGAGGGGGGGGTCAGTTCAGCTTGCCCTGGGGGGAGGGGCTGGCATGGCATGTGGTGCTGGGGATTGAACCACGGTCCCTGAGAGGTGCTTTAGACCACTGAGCTATCTTGCCAGTCCAATAGACAGATCTTCAAACTAAAATAGTTCAAAAGCCCATTAGCTGAGGAATGGATAAGAAAGATATAGTATTTTATACAATGGAGTATTCAGCCATAAGGATAAACTAGAGACTTTTATAGGTAAATACATGCAATTTCAGAACATACTCCTAAGTGAGATAAACCAGACTCACATGTGTAAGTGTAGTTCTGTGTTACTAGGGTAAGAAGCTGAAATAGTAAATAAGATCCAAATGTACAACAGATGTTGTTCAAAAGGAAAGGGAAACTGGGATAGAGGAAAGGAGAAAAGGAGGAAGAGAAAAGCAAAGAAAAAAAACACAAAGAGCAAATATATATTATAATTAAGCTAGTTGTATTACTAAGCTTTCTTAGTTCATTGAAAAGAAAGATTTGTGCTAATGCTGTTTGGACAATTAAATGGACATATCTTGTTCTCTAAGTAATTAATTTAAAGACAACCATATGCAATGTATTAATCAGTATTACTCTATTATTTTGTTTTGAAATTTTTATTTTATTTTATTTTTTTCTATAATTTTATTGAAAAACAAATGGCAATGAGACAGATTCACATCAAATTAGGACAGTTTCAATAATTAATATATTGCATATTGTTTTCTTAGTGGTTATTTGTTGTAAAGATGCAGACATGACATTCTATTTATAAACACTATTGGAACAGATCCCTCTATTGACTGAATTAAGAGAAGATAGCTGTGTATCTATCTTAACAATTTTGAATATACAGGTACAAAATTGTCATTCATTTGTATCCCCTTTTTCATTTAGTTTTGTTATTTAAATATTATAGGTGTGTAAATTCAGAAAAATATTCCAAAATAGTCCAGTAGTCCATAATAGTAGTTCTGTATGTCGTCTGGCAGAAGTTGGTGATTTGAGTCTTTTACAGCTCAGCATAATAATATGGCTTTACTTCTTAGACTTTGTTTTTATACTTTTCTGCTGGATGGTTAAGGCCAAGGTAAAGCAAGACCTATGTAGCTTTTGTATCTAATTAAGTTCAGTCAAATCCCCTCAGGATTTATGCTGAGACCTTCTACCGTACTTTGTAGATCCTTTGTCAGTGTCAGCCATGTAGATGAACGATGGCCATTGCTTGACCAATTTGGTCTCTGTGCGAGCCTGAGAGAATGTTTTCTCTCCATATGACTCTCCTTAGGCACACTCTATATCATCGAGCACTTTTCTCTTTGTCCCCATAATCTCTTTGAGCAGAAAATTTGGAACACAACTGAGTTGCATGATGTTACAATACAGGTTCTCGTATGTCCTGAGTCTTAATTGACCTTGAAAGGTTAGGGCCAAAATGTTGGCTGTCTTGTGGCCCTCCTTTTTCTCTAATTTTTTGTCTGCAAACTTAGGTTGTTAACACTCCAGAAGAGAAGCTTATTGTTATTACCGTACATCCTAGGTTGTTGAGCTTAACCTCACTATCTGTCTGAATAATAAATATCAACAGGTATTTGTCATCAAGTATTGATATGTTAAACTTTAAGGCCCTACAAACTATAACATAAAAAATTTAAAAAGTTAAAATATATTTTAAAAATAGGAATAAACAATCATATATGTTTATGCATAAGTTTAGAAATCTAACTATATACAGCATTGTAGTAGGACAGTCCCGCAATACTCCTTTTCCTGTGTCCTGCCTTCATTCACCACCCACCTCCTTTAAAAAAAATCTCCCCAAAGACATCCCAGCAGCAACTGGCATATCAAGACAAGCAGCACGTATTCAGAAAACTATAATGACAGGCACTTCAAACATGAACCTATTATTACAAATTGCCATCTTCAGTGCAGTTTCTTAGTTCACAGGTATCACTATATATAGTTAGTCAGGGTGAGAATCTTTCCAAGTTAACTGCTGGATTCAAAAATCTTCTGAAGAAGATAGAAAAATCTCAGGATTATTGCCTTACCTATCTTGTACATATAATTATATGGCTTTGCCTGTCATGTTTCTTAGCTCTTATCCTTGCTCTCTCTTCATTGTCTAGTCTTCAAGTTCTTGATTTCCTTTTAATTGTGTTATAACTTTCTATTTGTAATTCTTCTTTTGAGTAATTATACTAGGGAGACTATACGATATTTACATTTTGTGTCTGGTTTATTTCACTTATGAGTATATCTTCAAGTAGCATCCACTTAAATATGAAGTCTTTGAGTTTATCATTCTTTATAGCTGAGTAATACTCCACTGTATAAAAATACCACATCTTTTTCATCCATTCCTCAGGTGACGGGCATCTTGGTTGTTTCCAAGATTTACCTATCACAAATTGTGCTGCAATAAACATAGATACACCTATATCACTATGATATGTTGTTTTCAGATCCTACAGGGAAATTCCCAGTAGGTAGATAACTGGTTTGAATGGGATTTCCAGTCTTAGTTTTTTAAGGAGTCTCCACACTGATTTCCATAATGGTTGCACCAGTCTACATGCCAAATAGCAGTGGAGAAGGGTTCCTTTTCCCCCCACAGACTCTCCAACATTTGTTGTTGTTTGATTTGTTTATGATAGCCATTCTTTCTGGAGTGAGATGCTATCTCAGTGTTATTGTAATTTGCATTTCATGGATGGCTAGCAATGTGGAGCATTTTTTTCATATATTTATTTGCTTCTTTAATTTCATCCTCTGAGAAGTGTGTGTTCATCTCGAATGTGCATTTCTGCATTGTGTCTTTAAATATTGGAGTCCTAATAGTTTAGTTCTTTATAAATTCTAGAGAGCAGACCTTTGTCTGAATACTTACTTGTCAAAATTTTTTCGAAATTTGTGGGTTGTCTTTTCATTTTGTTGGTAATTTCTTTTGACGTTCAAAATCTTCTTAACAAGTGGAAGATTAATTCTTTTAAATGTTACTCATGCTACTTCACTTTTGTTCATGGACTCTTTGCCTACCCCTATGTCTTCAAGAGTTCCTCCTACATTCTCTTCCAGGAGATCGAATATTTGTGTTTTAATGTATAGATTTTTAATCCATTTTGACTTTAGTTTAGTGCATGTTGATATATCTGGGTGAAGTTTTAGTTTTTAGCATGTAGAGAGCCAGTTTTTCTAGCTCAATTTGTTAAAGAGGCTATCTTCCTTGCAGTAAGCATGTTTGGTCCCTGTTGAAGACAAGGTGGCTGAGTGTGTTCATAAAGACTTCTGCATCTTCGAATCCATCCCATTGATTCTCAGGTCTTTTTTGTTGCCAGTACCATGCCAATTTTATCACAGTAGTCTTGTAGTATAATTTCAAGTCAGAGATTGCAATGCCTCCTTCCTTGTCTTTGTTGCCCAGGAATGCCTTTGCTGATCTAGGTATTTTCTAGTTCCAAATATATTTTATGAATGATTTCTCTAGGTCTGTGAGGTATGTTGGTGGTAGTTTGATAGGGATTGCATTAAATCTGAATAGCAATTTTGGGAGTATGCCATCTTCACAATGTTGATTATTCCTATCCAGGAGCAGGGAATATCTTTCCATTTTTTGAAATCCTCTATGGTCTCTTTTTTAAGAGTACTATAGTTTTCCTTGAAAAGATCTTTGACTTCTTTAGTTAGATGAATTCCGAGGTATTTCACTTTCCTCCATGGTATTATAAAAGGTATTGTTTCTCTAATTTCCCTCTCAGTGTGTTTGTTAACTGTGTAGAGGAATGCTATTGACTTTTGGATATTGACTTTGTATCCTGCTGTGCTACTGAATTTGATTATTAATTCTAGTAGCTTCTTGGTGGAGTTTTTTGATCTTCCAAGTAAAGTATCATGTCAACTGCAAATAATGGTAATTTAACTTCTTTACCTATTCTTATCCTTTTATTTCTCCCTCTTGTCTAATGGTTCTAGATAATGATTCCAAACCATATTGAATAGGAGGAGTGATAGGGGAAATCCTTGTCTTGCACCAGATTTGAGAGTAAACGATTTCAGTTTTTTCCTGTTTAGAATTATGTTAGCCTTTGGGTTTTTATGAATGGCTTTTAAAAGATTGAAGGAGAGGCCATCTATTCCAATTTTCCATAGGATTTTGAGCATGAATGAGTGTTGGACTTTGTCAAAAGACTTTTCTGCAACAATTGAGATGATCATGTGGTTTTTAGTTTTCACTCCTTTGATATAATGCATTACATTTATAGATTTTCAAATATTGGGCCATCCTTGCATCCCTGGAATGAATCCTACCTGGTTATGATGTATGATCTTCTTGATGATTTGCTGTATTCTATTTTCCAGGATTTTATTGAGGATTTTTGCATCTATGTTCATGAGGGAGATTGGTGTGTAGTTCTCTTTTTTGGTAGTGTCTTTCCCTGGTTTTGGAATCAGTATAATACTTGCCTTCAGAAATGACTTTGCGAGGATTGCTTCCTTTTCAATTTCATTGAAGAGTCTGAGGAGTGTAGGGATTATAACTTCTATAAATGTCTTGTGGAATTCTGCTGTGAATCCATCAAGACCTGGACTATTCTTTGTCGGCAGGCTTTTTATTACATTTCATATTTCATTGGCTGTTACTGGGCTATTGAGAGTGGTTATATCTTGATGATTTGTACCTTTCTAGGATTCTGTCTACTTCATCTGTGTCTTCTATTCTGTGAGAGTAAGGATTCTCAAAGTAGATATTGATAATGTTTTCAGTTTCCACTTGGTCTGTGGTGATTTCACCCTTTTCATTCCTTATTGCTTGTATTTGAATTTTTTTCTTTCCTCTTTTTGATGAGGTTATCTAGGGCATTATCAATTTTATTTAAACTTTCAAAGAACCAACTTCTTGATTTGTTAATTCTTTGAACTGTTTTCTTCATCTCAATTGAATTAATTTCTGCTCTAATCTTTATTATTTCTTCCCATCTTTGGGCTGTGGGTTTGGTTTGCTCTTCCTTTTCTAGATGTTGGAGGTGCCACATTAGTGTACTTACTTTTTCCTGTTCTGTTTTCCTAATGTGTGAGTTCATAGCTATTATTTTCCCTCTAAGAACTGCTTTCATCACATCCCACAAATTCTGATAAATTGTGCTTGAATTTTCATTGAGTTGTAGATATTGTTGAATTTCTAGTTTAATATTATCTGTGACCCATTGATTGCTAAATAGGGTGTTGTTTAATTTCCATGTATATATGGGGTTTCTCTGTTTCTTTTGTCATTTATTTGCAGTTTCATTGCACTCTGGTCAGATAATATGCATGGGATAATTTCTGTTTTCTTGCATATACTTAAGCATGACCTATGGACCAGTATGTGGTATATTTTATAAAATGATCCATGTGCAGATGAAAAAAATGTGTGTCCATCTGTGTTTGGGTGAAATACTCTCTCTCTCTCTCTCTCTCTCTATATATATATATATATATATATATATATATGTATATAGACATATACATATGTCTATATACATACATACATACATACATACATACATACATTAAGTCCTTTTCTCTCAAGCTCTTGTTTAGTTCTGCTACTGCTTTGCTACTTTTTGTCTGGTTGATCTATCTTTTTGGGATAATGGAGTGTTAATATCTCCTGTTAAGATTTTGGTATTGGATATTAGATTTTCCATGTCCATTAAGATTTGTTTCATATAGTTGGGTGCTCCCTTGTTTGGTGCATATATATTTATGAATGTTTCATCTTCCTCTTGAAATTTCCCCCTAACTAATATATAGTGGCTTTCTTTATTTCACTTGATCGTTCTTGGTTTGAAGTTGAGACTGTCTGAGAATAGAATTGATATCTCTGCTTTTCTCTGACGTGGTGGGGAATGTAGTATTATTTTCCATCCTTTGACTTTCAGCCTATGAATTTCCTTGTGCATTAGTTGTGTTACTTTTATCCAGCATAGTGTTGCATTTTCTTTCCTAATCCACTGTGCTAGTCAATTTCTCTTAATTGGTGAATTTAGTCTATGTACACTGATGGTTATAATTGAAATGTGTTGACTTAAGCTTGACATGTTATTTACCTGCTATTGTTTACTCCTTTTTGTCCTGTGTTTAATTGTTTGCCCTATTTTGTGGATTTCTTCTGTTATCATTTGTGGAGTTCTGATCATTTTGATCCCTTTCTAGAACATCTTTCAGTAGCCTGTGTAGGGATGGCTTTGTCATCCTGAAAGTATTTAATTATTCTTTGTTATGGAAGTATTTGACTTCTCCATCAAACTTGAAAGACTTTTTCAGGGTATAGTAGTCTGTGCTGGGTTTGTTTTCATAGAGGACTTAAAGTACTCTGCTCCATGCTCTTCTTACCTTCTTGGCTTGTGAAGAGAAGTCTGCCGTTATTCTGCAGGGTTTTCCTTTGAATGTGATCTGTTTCTTTTCTCTAGCAGCTTTCAGTATATTATTCTTGTGCTGGATTTCTGGGATCTTGACTATTATATGTCTCGGTGTGTTTTTAATTGAGTTGAAGTTAATTGGTGTTATGTATGCTTCTGTTACTTGGATGTCAAAATGTTTCCTATGTGGGAAGTTTTCTTCTATTATTTCTGCCCATATTTTTAAATATCACTTCTGTTGACTCCTTTTTTGTCATTGATACTTATTAATCTCACATTGTTCATCTTTGCAAGTGATGAATTATTATTTTCTGCATCTTAGTTGTTTTAAAGAGATCTTTTCTTACCTGTTTACTACCTGCAGAAGCATCTTCAAGATCTGAAACTGTCTTTGCCTTTACTCAAATGGTTTTGTAAGCTTGTAATTGAGATTTCAAGTTCCTCTGTATCTGTTTGTCTCTGCTTCATACAATCTACTTCTTTTCTGTATTGCTCATTCAAAGAATCCTTCATTTTTCTGATCTCTTCTATTTTTTTTATCAATGTGCTCTTTCAAAGCAGTTATTAATTTTTTTACTGCATGTTTTTTTTTCAAATGGGGTTTCCTCCATATGTTTTTTATTTGATTCTTTATTTCAGATGCCATGAATGTAGATTCTTCTTTATTTATTTATTTATTTATTATTTGGATATTAATTCTGCTCTGAGTTTCTCTATGCATTCCTGGTATTGCTTATTTACTTCCAATGCTATTAATTTATATATTTCACCTGAGCTAGTGTCCTCTCCACTTTTTCTGAGTGGGCATTGGGTTTCCTCCATATGTTTCTGCATTTGATTCTTTAGTTCAGATTCTATTAATTCACATATTTCTTTTATTATTTCTGATGTGAGTTCCTCTATACTTTTCTGCAGTTGTTTCTTTATTTTTAGACGCTATTGATTCATTGATTTCAGCTGTGTGATTTCCAGTTTGTTCTCTGCTAGTGTCCTCTGCACTTGTTATGATTTGGGTTGAGGTCTGAGATTGCATTTTTCTCCTTCTCGTTGTCATTTTGTTTAGCCCTGTCTTCTCACCTTTGTTGTAGAGCTTTGATGTAGTGATAAGCTTAGCTTCTACTGAAATTCAGGTGTAGATCTAGAAAGTTTGAATTTATCCAGTTGTACCTGCTTGGATCTGGCTGCTGTGCTCAGCTCTTTCCTGCTACAGTCTTTGGAAGTGAACCTGCTGTGCCCCTCTGGCAAGATGTTCTGCTCCTATGCTTTCTGGGTGGTTCATTCTCCTACTGTCTCTGTGAGGACAGTAGCTGCAGAGTTTCACCCTAGGTCTGTATGCCAGGCCTAGGCTGCATCTGAAAGGGACACGGGGACTAGAGGAGGGGAAAAGCTCTCTCATACATTCCTCGAGTCTGGGCTAGGGCTGGATTTGGTGGTCCTGATCGGTCAGAAATTCTCACTCACTTGGCAGGCATGTGGGGTGGGCGGCAGTGTGGTGGTAGGGGTTCCAAGGCCCCGGAAAGGGGTGTCATTCATGCAACGTGCCTGGGTTCGGACCGGAAAGGTCCTGCTGGTGCAAGGTAGCTGGAAGCTCTCCCACACACTCCCTGGCCCTGGGCTAGCACTAGATGTGGGGTTCCTGAGAACCCAGCAGAAGTTCTCATTCACTCAGCAGGCATAGGGGGATGAAATTTTTTCTTTAATATAAAATTAAAAAATTTTAAACCAAAAATATAAAGCAACATCATTTCATTCAAATTAGAATGGTTGTTGCGACAAGATTGTGTTGAAATGATGCATTAGAAATGTTAATGAGGATGTAGAGAAATATGAGCTCCTAAACACTGTTGGAGGGGATGTAAATTATTGAAACCATTATGCAAAACAGTATATAAGTTTTAGAACTAAGAACATAAGAGAACCTGTTCTATAACAACATGTAACTCAGTGATGTCCCAAATTTTCTGATCAACGAGATTATGGGACCACAGAGGAAAGTTATCAATGATGTAGAGTGTGCTTAAGGAGAGTTACATGGATAGAAAACGTTCTGTCATGCATTCACAGGGAGAAAATTGCTCAAACAATGGCCCTGACTCATTCACATGGCTGACACTGATAAAGGATCTACAAAGTGTGAGTTTCAGGGTAAATTCTGAGGGGATATGACTGAACTAGTCAGATACAAAGTTACAGTTCTTGCTATATAAGTCTTGCTTTATCTTGGTCTTAACCATCCAACAGAAAGATGCAGAAATGAGGTATGAAATGTAAAGTCATGTTAATACGCTGAGCTGTGGAAGTCTCAAGTCATCAGATTCAGACATTGTCAGTCCTACGGATAACCCACTGATGCTATTGACTATTGGACTATATCAGATTATTTTTCTGAATGCATGCATGTACAGTATTTAAATGGCAATGGAATACCCATCTCTGATAAAACTAAACAAAAAAGTGGATATAAATGAAGGACCTTTTGTATCTGTATATACAAAATAGTTAAGATACATGTACAGCTACTTTCTCTTAATTCAGTGAGAAGAAACATTTGTACTAATAATGTTTATAGAGAGGATATCATGTCTGTATCCTGTACTATGATTATCCACTATGAAGATAAAGATATGAAATGTATTAATTATTAAAGCTGACCTACTAATTGGTATTGAAACTGCCTCACTTCTATTTGTTTCTCAGTAAAATTAATTTTAAAAAAAGGAACTTACAACAGAATCAGGTCATGATCCAGAAATGCCCAGGCTGGGTTTATATATTAGCAAAATCACTCTGTAAAAAGAGCTGAATTCCCATTTTCATTGCACACTATTCACAGAACCAAGCTAAGGAATTAACCTGGTTGCCCACAAACTGATGAATGGATAAAGAAAATGGGACATATATGTGTATGTATAATATTGTTGTCTAATGCTCCTTGAATAAATCTTATTATTCTCTAAGATTAGTTGAGTGAGTGAAAAAGCATTTAATAGGTACATAAATAACATATTGGAGAAGTGAATTTCAAAACCACAATGAGGTATCATCTTATGTCAACTAGATTGTCTATTATCAAGAAATATTAAGTGAAATAAGTCAGGTATAGCTGGATATAGATCATTTTGGCATAAAATAATGATTACTAGGGTTTGGGAAGGGTGAGAAGGAGGTTGAGAGAAGCTGGATACTAGTCACTAAGGCACAGTTGAGAAAGGATAAGTAGTTCTAATGTTCTGCAGCCCAGGGTGTGCCTAAAAGTCATAACAAAGATATATTGCGGGATAAATTGCAGACAGATGCAACGAAGAGAGGGGTTTGAAGTCTATAAATTGACAGATAATCAGGATATGGAAATCCTAATTACTCTGGTTCTGTCAGTATGCACCATGCACTTACTGAAATCTCTGCTATATTCACGGATATGCATAATGATCACATGATAATTTAGATGGAGAGCCCACATATTTGCAAGTCAGCACTATTTAATGAGGAGTAGCTATAGTTTCTAATCTAAATATTTTTTTCTTAGCCAGTGCATGTGAGATGTTGAGCAGCAGTGTCTATGGAGAGCATACAATTCAGATTCTTCCTGCATGTGGGGATGAGTTCCTTAGCACTCTGGAACACAGTGATTGATCTAAGTGACTGCTAATTTTACTGTAGAATCTACCTCCAAGTCCCAAGGCACCTGGGGCTTACTGTGCTGTGTCATTCTCCTGCCATTCCATGAGGCAAGAGAAGACAGGTCATTCTTCAGAAACAGAACCCTGTCTCAAGGGCATTTGAACAACAGACCCATTGTTGGTATTGGGAAGATACGTGAGATGAATGCACAAATATTATAAGTCAGTGACAACACATGCTAACAGAGTTCATGGCTGAGGCAGAATGTGGAGAAAAGCTGTGGCTCAAGTTCTTCATTTTCTGCTAAGATGTGTATTCCAGAGTCCATCTCTTCTATCAGCATAGGAGAGTCCATCTCTTCTATTAGCATAGGAATAACCACTTGATTTTATAAATAAATGCTAATGTACTTAAAGAATAAATTGGAACTTATTATTAGTGGTGCTTTCATGTCTTTTTTATTTTTTAATAATTTTATTGAGGAACAGCAATGAGACAGTCTCAAAACCGATTAGTAAGACAGTTTCAATAATTAATACATTGCGTATTGTCATCTTCCTAGTGGTTATTCATTGTACAAGATGCAGATATGATATCTTCTCCACAGATACTATTAGTACAAATGCTTCTTCTCATCAAATTAAGAAAAAGTAGCTGTATATCTGTCCTATTTTGAATATACAGATCTAAAATGGTCCTTTATTTGTATCCCCCTTTTTTTGTTTAGTTTTGTCAGAGATGGGTATTTCCATTGCCATTTAAATACTGTAGGTGCTTGAATTCAGCAAAATATTCCAACATAGTCCAGTAGTCCATAGTAGTAGTGGATTTTCTGTAGGACTGGCAATGTCAGAAGTTGTTAACTTGAGCCTTTTACAGCTCAGCATATCAATATGGCTTTACTCTTTGCACTTTATTTTTATACTTTTCTGCTGGATGGGTAAGACCAAGGTAAAGCAAGACCTATGTAACAAGAACTGTAACTTTTATATCTGACAACGTCAGTCAAATCTCTTCAGGATTTATCCTGAAACTGTACCAGTTTGTAGATCCATTGTCAGTGTCAGCCATGTAGATGAGTCACAGCCATTGCTTGATCGATTTGCTGTCTGTGAAAGCCTGAGAGAATGTTTTCTCTCCATGTGACTCTCCTTAGGCACATTCTACATCATGGATCACTTTCCTCTATGGCCCCATAATCTCCTTGTTCAGAAAATTTGTGACACAATTGAGTTAAATAATGTTACAGTACAGATTCTCCCATGTCCTGGGTCCTCACTGACCTTGAAACGGTAGGGCCAAAATGTCGGCTGTCCTTCCAGGCTTTGTTTTGTCTAATTTTTAGTATGTGAACTTAAGTTATTAACCCTCCAGAAGAGAAGCTTATTATTATTATTACCATACAATGTAGGAAGTTGAGCTTAACCTCACCATCTGTCTGAATATCAACTATCTTATACATAACATGGAACAGGTATTTTCTATCAAGTATTGATATGTGAAGCTTTATTTCCCTAAAGAATATGGTGATTAAAATAATAAAAATATTTAAAAAGTAGGAATAAACAACTATATATTTTTACCTAGAAATTTAGAAATCTGACCATATAAAGCACTGTAGCATGTCAGCCTAATGACATTTTTTCTTGTCTCTTATTTTCTTTTATTATCCTATTTTTAAAACAAACATGTATGTGAGAGACAGTATGGCAGTAATTGGTATGACATGACAAGCAGTATGTATTTAGAAGACCGTAATGACAGGTATTTCCAGCATGATCCTAGTATTGCACATTGGTATCTTCAGCACAGTTGGTTAGTTCACAGGTATCGGCATATACAGTTAGTCAAAGTGAAAATCCTACCAATTAACTACAGTTTGAAAAACCTGATGAAGATTCTCAGGATCATTGCCTTAACCATCTTGTGCATATAATCTTTTCAGTCTTATTTGTGTACCTTTTCTACAGTTTCATAAACAGCAATGTGCTTGTAAAGGACAGTTTGTCTGGTTTGGGTTTTTTTGCAAGGTGAACAATATAATAAAGGTCATGTTTTATGATAGCATTTTATAATGAATCACCCAAGAATCACATACTACAAGTACAGGAAATGTATCCATACACTAAATACTAACAAATCCTGCTGGGGGCCTAGAGCTTATAACAATACCTCCTACCAGTCCAGCTAGAGGTCTAGAACCACAACAAAGTTTCATGCAGGCCCATTTCATGGACACGTGTTGAAAAGGCCCAAAGGTCAATGGTGGAAGTTAGGAAGTCTATGCTAGTGAGATGAAGGATCTGTGATAGCAAGCTGAGGGATCTGAACTAGAGTTATGAAACAATGTTCAAGGTAAGCACCAGCATTATCCCAAAACTACCACACCTGTCCTTATCAATAGTGAGTTCCTGAGCTCCTCCAGCAATGAGGAAGGCAGAGTTCCCATCAGGAAAAACAATGCAACAAGCTTCATGAGGCTGAGCAATGCACCATCTTCCTCTCTGAATCCAGAGATAGATACTCAAGATGACGACCCAATCTTCTAAATTCATCAGGAAAGCAAATATGTCAAGGTCCTCCAACAGAACAGTCCAAGATAACTAGCAGCTTCAACAGCTCCAACAGCTTCTCCAAACAGCATCCCTAGCAGCATTCTTGGCAGCTTTGTTCTACCTTTATGCCACTGGCAACAACCCTCAGATGGGCCTCACACACCCAACACCATGCTAGTTCAATTAAGCTCTGTGTAAGAAATTGACCACTAGTTAACTATGCAGCAGTTTTCCTTTTCTGTCTTATTTGTATACTACGCTATAGCTTTTCATTAATTCAAATAACACTAGAGAATAGAAAATAATCCAGTGGTTTCCACTTCCTGGAGGAATAAATACTGCTTGCACAGTATGTCAGGAACATACTATGTGAAGGGATCATTGTGCCTACACAGAGAAAAGGTGTGTGTGTTGCAGGGGGAAGGAATGTAGAAGGCACAGGGGTCTAAAGGAATACAAGAGTAGAAGAGTCCAGAGAAATGCAGGGCACACACTGGCAGAAGGTGACTATGGAAAGTTTGGGGCCCTGTGGACTGTGCACAATCAAGTGAATTTGAATCCCCTTGGAATGTAGATGCTTTATCCCCTTGGAATCTAGTAGACCATTCTGACAACCCTTGGATAGATAGGGATCTGGAGGAAAATTACAGAATTTGCCAATGTCGCTCATTAAAGAAGAATTTCCTGATGAAATCTTTAAGCTACTCAACAGCTTACAAGTTAAATTTTACTCGGTGAAGAAATTAACCTTTTAGGGAACTATTAACAAGAGAAGAAAGGGGCCTACATTGAGACCTCCACTCACTCTAACCCCAGTTGATGTCATACTGTATTAAATATCTTCAAATAGCAGATCAAAGATCAATAACAAAAATTTACATGATAAAGTACTAATCTGTTGAAAAGGATAAATTTGAGTCATTTGTTAGGAGAATAAATGTACCTTGAGGCCATAAACTAGTTGAGATAATTTGGATGCACAGCTTAAATATTGCATCATTTGTCTCATATCAGATCTTAAAGTAGAAATGAATTAAAGAGCAAAATAAAAGACAAATAGTAGGAAACAGGGAGAAAGAAATTTCTCAAATGGGGAGGAGATTAAAAACAGGGGGTAAAAAGGTTTACTTAAAAGAATGAAGGTGTATCATATATATGGCCCAACTCTCCTGACCATTATAATCATTATGTACTACACACATGTGATAACAAAAATAAAAACTAGGATAAAGTATAAATGAACTATACCTAACATGAAGATGAAAATAATATTTCAATACTATGAGATAAGTCAGGACCCACACCCTCACTCCAGGTTCACTTAATTTTGGCCCTGAGCCAGGGCCAAAACCACAAAACAACTCTCCCAACTTTGATCTGGGCAAAAAAATCCATGGAAACTCTCCTTTTGTTGACATGCGATGACCCCACACAGATCATGTAGCCTTGCCAAAATTAGCTCTCCCTCAGCTGTTCAGCCCACAAACACCCTCCACCAAAAACCTTATAAAATCTGCTGTCCCCTTTTGTTCAGGGCTGTCCCTACCTGCTGGACAGCCAGCATGCTTGCTCCTACCTCCAAGAAATCTCTGTTTTTCACATCAGAATTCCTGGCTTGTTCAATTGCATGAGTTTTTACCTATCACTTGGTGCTGAGACCGGGAGGGATACTGAGATCCCTGCTGGTCCTTCACTACCAGGGCCTTGCCTTGGTCCAACACCAGCCGCTCTGGGTAGACAGCTATCCTTGGACCTTCCTTGCTGATCTAAACACCCATAGCACCTAAGACTGAGTATTCCCTACCCTCTATTTGGCCTATGCCCTTGTCTTGCAAGTCATGTCAACAGGCTGAGCTGCTTCTCCCCTTGATTCAACCTCCTTTCTGATTGGGGACACCTGCTTGGAGGGCTTTGGTTTCTCATCCTGCTTGGGGTTCACCTCGGATGATATTTGGCTTTACATACCTGTCTATCTCTGTCACTCTCATCTGTATTACTGCCACTATGGGTAACATTCATTCACCCCTTCTGCCCATACCTCTGCTCTCTTGTCTCAAATCAGTCCTCAGGAGACCCCTTGGACTGTTCAAGCTCAAACTCAAATTTTTCACTTCTCTCTGTCAGACCACTTGGACACATACAAGTTGGACAATGGGACCAACTGCACCTTTTCCAGATAATGTGATTATGGCACCTTTATTAATTTAAATGACTTTTATCCCCACCCCACAACAGGAAATGGTTCAAGGTCCCCTATGTCTTCACTTTTGTCTCTGTAATCATTCTGAACTCTGCCTGTCACGTAGCCTAACAAAGGCCCTCACCAGACCTCGATCCAATCCTACCCCATTGACCCCTTCATTTTCAGATTCCCCCTACACCCCGCCCAGCAGAGATACAGCCTATAGAAACACCATCCCTGCTGCAGCCACCACCAGAAGCCACAACATAGCTCCCACTGCCTGTGCCACTACAGCAGCTCCTCCCACAACAGATGCTATTTCAATTTCTGACCTCTCAAGTTGCAGAGGCTGGAAAGACACCCCACTCTCCCTCTCTTTCCTCCCTCTCCCCAACTTTTATCTCATTTTCCGGTGTCTGTTGGTCCTGCATCCCTCACATTCCTCCCCCAACTTGCAACCATGGTCTCTTTCCTCCTGGGTTTTCACTTTGGGACAAAGTGTGATCCAGGAACAACTAATGGCACATTTTTTTCCCCAACAGTGTGAGCTCCTTCCTGTGCTATTGAGCAAAGGCAAATTAACAGCCCACCAAACAAACACTGCCCTTTCCAGTGAAGCCTGTTCCAGTCAGCCACCTCAGCAGGTGGCATTCTATTACAGCCACAAAAAAAGAGACTCTGAGTATCAGCTTCCTGCCCCTCCCTTAGAGAACCCTTCTTGTCAGCCTGCAAGTCCAGGACTTGAGTCCTCAGTGCTCCTCTGTTGTGATGTGCCTAATCCTTTTACTCTGCTCAGTTTGCTTGCTTCTACTCAAACTTGGTAACTATAAATAGGAGGTTTTTTTAAAAAAATAAGAGGTCTTTGTTATTGATACATTAAACATATTCATGTTCTTTCTCTTATGATCCAGGTGTGTATAATAAGAAGTTCACCTCAAGCCAACATGAGGTAATCAGTCAAATGATAATTTTTTTTTTTTTTTTGGCAGAACCGGGTATTGAACTCAGGCCCTTGTGCCTGCCAAGGAAGCGCTTCTTCCTCTGAGCCACCTCCCCGGCCCCGATAATTTTCTATGTATCCTGTCTGTGTGCCATTACATTTCAAGATGTCTAAACGAAATGGGGATTTCATCATCTGTTATGACAGTTATGTGACACTACTGTGTATGACTGTTGATGTCAAATGTTGTCTGTAAAAGTATAACTATTTATCTGTTAACATTCTACAAGAATTTAACTACTAAAATGTCCATCATTGTTAAAAAATCACACTTTATATTTCATATTATTTATTTATTTATTTTGTATTTTAGGGAAGAGTCTACAGGGTGTTCAGGGTCTCACTACTAGATTGGACTCATAGTGATCTACTGTTTACAGCCTCCCAAGAGCTGAGATTACAGTCATGCACCACCACGCCCAGTCTCAATTGCCATCTGAGTGTGTCGTGGGATAGGGCCAGCATGGCAGGCCTGGAGATAGGGCTTGCCTATTATGCTCAAGATAGCCCATTGCTTCATTTCTCTCATCTGCAGTACTGTCACCAGATTAACAACCCCACATTTTAATCTAATGCTTCTTTCAGTCTACCCTTACCAGGTTCTAGCCCAATGGGACAGAACAGAAGACCGCTCTACACTCTCCTCTCATTCCTCCTGGTGCCCAGGCTCTGACCCTTCACTGCCCCCAGCCAGCCTGAAGTAGCCAGACAAGTTTGTTAACCTCTTTCCTAACAAACAGTCAAAAATGATAATTCAGGACCTCACCTTCACTCCAAAGCTCACTTCCGTTTGGCCACAAGCTGTTGCCAAAACCATAAAGCAACTCCACTCAACTTTGACCTGGGCAAAAAAACACAGAAACTCTCCTTTTGTTAACATGGAAAGTATCCCACAGACCAGTTAGTCCTGCCAAAATTAACTTTCCCTCAGTTGTTCCAGCCCAAAAACACCCTCCCTTAAAAATCTTGTAAAATCCCCTGCCTCTTTTTGTTCAGACATGTGTCAATCCAATAGACAGCCAGCCCACTTGATCCTACCTACAAGAAATCTTATATAAGAATATCTGGTCTGCAAATGCCATGGGTTCATACCTAACACTGTGATAAACATATGCAGCATGAAGATATTTCTTTGTTAATAAGAAACATTACTAGGAAGCATAGCTTGATAAATTTCAAAAGTTTTAGTGAATAAGATGTTAATATTTTGATTAATAATTTCAAGTATTTTAGCATCTTGACCTAATTTTGTTTTAAATTTTATGGAGTTGTCCCTATACAAAGTTAGCTCTATAGTTTCCCCCAGATACTTTTTAAAAATAGGATGAAGGTCTCAAAGGTTTTAATTATCTCAGCTAAACAGGCATTATTAGTATTTCTAACACTTGTGCTTAAGTTCTAATTATCTCTCCAATTGGGCTTTTCTTTGTCATTTCAATCTCTCTTATCTTCTCCATGTTAATTGAAACTCGGGAAATTGTGATCATGCAATTATGTACTGGGATTTAGTATTTATTAAAAATAAGATGCAATGATCTAAGAAGCAGTTAGAAAATTAAGCTGGCTCAGGTAATGTCCTGAGCCCTATAGGCATCATTTTCTGAGTGATTTCTCAGACTCAGAATGCTTATTTCACTATGTACCCAATAGCTGTGAAATAAAAGTAGAAAATTTCTCGTCATACTGAAGAATAAATCTTTCTCATTATTAATTATTTCTTCAATTCACGCAGTGTTCATGTTTCCATATGCCAAATAGAATTCAAGAAACTATAAGAATGAGCTCATTACCAATTTAACAATCACTAAAATCCTATCTGCTTTCAAAATTCCTGTAAAACACAAGATGGTTTTTATACTGTATCATTTCAGCTAAGTAGTGAGGATGTTGAAAAAATTCAAATCTGCTAATGTATACAAACACACAGAAACTATGGTAAATATAATTACAGTGTATGTTGAAGAAAGATGTTCAGTAGGCCATTTTCACAATACCTGATTTTCACAATTCAGCAACAGAGCTTCACAGGAAAGAAACAACTAACTCATTATGCTGAGAAGGAAGAGCACTGCTTTTTTCTTTTAAAAAAAGTCTTTATGCATGACCTATGGTACAGCTAGGAGAGTCCACAAGAGAAACACCTTGCAGCGTGGCTGCAGATAAGGTCCAGCTAGTCACAGCCTGAAGGGACACCCTGAATGTCGCTCATCTGGTGGGTCTGTCAGTGAGTTCACAGGTGAGCTGTGTGGGCTGCAGAGGACTGAGGTGAGCCCAGGTCATACTTTGCAGGTGCAGGCTGCGCGTCCTGGATGTCAACTGGATAGTGGGATGACAGCCACCTCAGAGTGCTTGCTCTTGCCCTTAACACATCTGAGTCCCCTGGACATGCAGCAAAAGCCCTGGATCTGTCTCAAGGTACAGCAATTTGACCAGCACTCTGTGTCTATTTCCACCAAGATTGAGAGTGTGTTGGAATCATCCTCTTTCTTGTGACTCAAACCTCTAGCTGACAAGGGCTCTTTCCTCCTGGGCTCTGACTGCCCCATATGGCTGCCTTCTCTAAGCAGGTAGAGGGCAAATCCCAAGTGCAGCCATGCCTCTCCTCTCTGACACCCTTGGTGAAAACAGAACAGAACATTTTGTAAGCATCTAAAAACTGCAAAAATTTGTACTCACTTCAAGTTACAGAAAGACATCATGAGTTGCATTTTATTGCATTGTGAAAAACTATCTAGGAGTCATAAATTACATTTAATGTTCACTATATACAATACTTTCCTATAACAGAAAAACCAACAGCAAAATACACTTGGAGTTCATACTCTGCTGTCTGAATATTGATAAAGCTGTGTTATCATCTTTGTCCATCTGCCTTATGAGCAGAATTGTTAAGTAGAAGACAAGGTAGACTTGTCAGAAGACAATGAAACTATCCATATTTTAAGCTATTACTTTTGTACTTGCTTTAAAATTACAGTGTAGACATTTTTGTCAAATGTCTTCAGACTCCAGTTTGACAAATGGCGTTTCACTCTGTGCCTATCTCAGACACATTTACCTTTTTCCTTGTTCTAAAATATGTCCCTCATAAAGGAGAGCTCTAACAGAAAAAATGTGTCTCACTAAGAAAGTCTCCAATTTTATACTAGTTAAAGCACATAAGCCTTCACATAAACCTGTACACTCACTCTCTACAGATTTTTTTGTGCTAAATTTGAAGATCACATTGTTCCATACAGCTGTATCTTTCTTTACTTCCGCTTCCATCTTTCCTTCTTCTACCCAACAAGTAAGAAAAATTATAATTCTAATTAATAAACAGCAGAAAAAGTCATTATTTCACTCTGAAAACTTGATGGAAGAAAGACTGAATTTCCATTTTAAACAAATTTCCTCCTAAAAGGGGTCAAGCAATAAAAAAATACAATATACAAGTTAAGCTAATGGCTTAAGTTTCTATACAACATGATTGTTCCATTCCAAAGTCCATGCAGGATTGATTCCTTTCTTTTTCTTTTTTTGTGATAATGGGGATCAAACAGGGACACATTGCCACTGTGGTGTATCCTTATCACTTTTATTTTTTATATGTTTTTATTTATTTATTATTTTAATGTATTCGGTTGTTGCAGAGTCTCACTATGCAGCTCAGACTCCTGTATAATCCTCCTGATTTCAGCCTCCCCAGCACTGGGATTACAGACAGGCACAGTCACTACTGGCTGGCTCAGTCTTCCCTGGGGCTGGGGCTGGCACGGCATATAATGCCGGGGATTGAACTATGGTCCCTTCCTTTGTCTAAGCTTGAATCCCAGGCACTTTTGTCTGCTGAACTGACAACCTATCTTGTCAGCCCCTTATTTTTATTTTGAGATATGCTCTTGCTAAGTTGATAAGTTTCCCAGACCTTGCTCAATTGCTAAGTGGCCTGAAATTTATCATCTTTCTGTGTTAACCTCCAGGATATCTGGGGTTACAAGTGTGCACTACCTCACTGGAACCTCTTTTTATATTCTCTGTGATAGTTTTTAGAACAGATTCCCCACAATAGTCGTGCTGTAACTAGCACACTGTCTCTGGCTGGCATCACCTGGAATGACTGAACCTGGGAAAGTCATTAGCCTGCGTCTCTGCACCAAGTGGGCTTCACCCATTCCTCCAGGTCAATAGTTAATTCTTATTCAGTAAACTATCCAACCTCACACCAAAGTAAGAATCCTTTTCACTTGCACAAGCTCTTTAGTTCATTGTTTGATTAATACTATGGGAAGTTTCACATACCCAGCACAGATTTCCTCCTGGGCCTGCTGCTTGAGGTGGATCTGCTGCCACTGTGGATGATGAGCAGTATTTCATCTCTGAAGTGGCGATCAGAATTCCATCACAGTAGATACGGATGCTGACTGACCCAGCAGGAAAGTCTTATGAAACACAAATGAGAGTCACGAGTTCAGTATGTAATAACACATCATATCTTTTAGAAAATGGAAAAGGGGTTTTAAGAATTCATAATAATTTTACTATCTGATAGCATTCACAATTTTTTTATTCTACATATTTAGAAACCACAAAAATAGACTGTATAAGTTTAGATTTCATTGTTTCTTAGAAGTAAAAATACATGTTAAAATTGTACAAAAAGCAAAGAACTCCTATTTAGTAGTATCCTTTATTTTTTTGTGATCTATAATCATATTTAAATAATGTTTTACGATTCAGAAAACTGCATCCATTCTTTAAAACCCAGGCATTGATCCATCTTATAAAGAAATTTCTATTAATTAGAGGCACGCTTCTCAAAATTGCTTTTGGTATGAGGAAAGCTGGTTGCAATTATGGAGGTCACAGCCCCTTGGTGAGAACTAAAGCCCTGGGAGACAGGCGTGACTATCCTGATGCTTTTGTTGGCCACTTCTGTAGACCACACACTCATAGAAAGCTCTGTGTAGACAAACTCTTCAAATGAGTGATAGCTTCCCAATGATTTTTGCTGTCCGAGTTGAAGTTACATAAAAACATGAGGCTTTCTATGAAAAAATACCAGGGTACAATCATTTCCATAGAAAAGTCATGTTTTAGTGTAACAAAAATTAAAAAAAAAAGTTTAGCTTTCTGTATTTCTAGGATGAACCTTAAAATGTTCTGGTCTGTGATGGAGATACTTTCCAAATTCTTGAGAACAACCACTTATATATGGTTTGGAAGAAAACATTCAGTACAAAAACCACAGACCTTGTACAGCCTTGACTATTCAACATGTCTTAAAGTTTAAGCACTAATTCTACTTTATCTGATGAAGAAGTTCATGGATCTTTCTCTTCAGGAAATTGTAAGGGCAAAAAAAGCAATAATCAGACCATGGAACTAAAGTTCTCATCACCAATATTCGTACCATGTACATAACTTACAAAGAAGATGTATATATAAAAGAAAAAGAAATGACTCTCCAAGGAAATGTTCCAAAATCTATGATAGTTATGTGAATTGGAAAGAAATTGTTCAAAAGAAAAGAGAAATTGTGGTTGTGTCCCACGGACCCAGACCCAGCGCAGCTCGGCCTGTGAGTGAGGGCTCGAGGCCGCTGCACTGGAGAGACATTTCCCAGCGATTCCCAGTTCTGCTCCATGGACCCAGACCCAGCGCAGCTCAGCCTGTGGTGAGAAATGCTGGCCTGTCACACTGGAGAGACCATTCTCACCGTTCTGCAGTTCCAGTCGGCGGCCCCAGAGCCAGCACAGCCTGCTAGGTGAATGAGAACATCCACTACCCTTTTGGGAGCCCAGTGGACCCACCAAAGCCCATGCCTGCTCACCTAGAGAGCGATCTGCCTGAGACACCAAGGCCAACTTCTGCAACTTCCCGTATCCCCACCCCCAAACCAGACAAGATAGTGGGAATTTTCACTACTCACTCTGCATCCCAGTTCATACTCACTTGACCAGGGAACCAACAGAGGGGAACCACAGGAGCTGCAGCAAAAAGGAACTGAACACAACAGCTAGATTCAGGCCAGGCATAAGATAGTCTCAAACTTAATAGACTGGACCTGAATCTCATTACATACTAAGGTTATAGCTGCACCAAAGCTCTACACCAAAGGTCAGAGGTCAGTGCTTACAAAATGACAAAGACAAGAAGAAAAATTCGATCTCAGGCCTCAAGTTCACCAATAAGTGTGGAGGACTCTAGCTAAGCTGAAATGAATGAATTAACAGATAAGGAAGCAAAGGAACAACAGCAGAAAGGTATAGAGGAACTCAGATGAGAATTAATTCCTGAAATAAAAAAAGAAATATCTGAATGTAGCATCTCAAATAAAGAATCAAATAAAGAAACATCTGTGGGAAAACCAGTGCTCACCCAGAACAAGTGCAGAGAACACTACTCCAGCTGAAACATGAATTAACAGCATCAGAAACAAACAAACAAACAAAAAAAAAATAGCAGAAAGTTCATGAGGAACTCAAAGCAGAAATAATTTCTGAAATTAAAAAGAATTCTTTGAAATCATAACATCTGAAATACAGAATCAATTCCAGAAACATATAAAGGAAACCAAGTTGGAAGAAACTTTGCAGAAAAAGAATTAATAGCTACCTCTAAAGAAGACATGGATAAAAAAAAATTGAGGAGATCAGAAATATGACTGATTCCTTGAAAGAGCAATACAGAAAAGAAATAGAATGCATGAAACAGAGTCAAAGAGATATAGAAGAACTAAAAATATTAATCACGAGTCTTCAAAACTGTTAGAGTGAAAGCGAAGACAGTGCCAGATCTTGAAGATGTTGACCCAACTAGTGAAAAGATGACAAAGGATCTCTTAAAAACAATGAGAATGCAGGAAAAAAAAATAAACCATCACCAGCAAGATCATGCCAGAATGAACAATGTGAGATTAATTGGTATCAATGAGAATGAAAGGAGTTAATATAAGTGATATAAAAAGAATTGTGGAAGAAGTAATCACAGAAAACTTCCCAAATATGAGGAAACAATCCAATACTCAGGTAACCAAGCATACAGAACACCAAATAATTTAAACCCAAGTAAAAACATACTAAGACATATAATAGTCAAGATCCCAGAAATACAACATAAGAATAATATACTGAAAGCTGCTAGAGAAAAGAAGCAGATCACAGTCAAAGGAAAACCCATGAGAATTACAGCTGACTTCTCTACACAAAGCTTGAAGGCAAGGAGAGCATCGAGAACAGTTCTTCAAGTCCTCTATGAAAACAAAGTCCAACCCAGACTATTATACCCTGCAAAACTCTCTTTCAAGTTTGAAGGAGAAGTGAAATACTTCCATGACAAAGAACAATTAAAGAATTTCAATATGACAAAGACATCACTACACATTCTACTGAAAGATGGTCTAGAGAGAGACCACAATAACCAGAACTCCACGAATGAGAATGGAAGGAACACACTAAACAGGACAGACAATGAAAGACAGGATAAAAAGGAGTAAACAGCAGCAGGTAAATATCATGACAATCATAAGTCAACACATTTCAATTATAACCATCAATGTAAATAGACTCAATTCGCCAATTAAGAGAAGTAGACTGGTACAGTGGATTAGGAAACAAAATCCAACAATATGCTATATACAAGGAACACACTTAACTCAAAAGGACATTCATAGGCTCAAAGTCAAAGGATGGAAAACAATACTACATGCCCCAGCATCTCAGAAAAAAGCAGGAGTAGCAATTCTGTTCTCAGACAGTCTCAACTTCACACCAAGAACAATCAAATGACACAAAGAAGGCCACCATATATTGGTCAGGGGAAAAATTCAAGAGCAAGAGGTAACACTCATAAATAACTGTGCACCAAACACAGGAGCACCCAACTATGTAAGACAAACCTTAATGCACATGAAAAACCTAATATCTAAGACCACAATCTTAACAGGAGACCTTAACACTTCCTTATCTCAAAAATATAGATCAACCAGACAAAATATTAGCAAGGAGGTAGCAGAACTGAACAAGATCTTGGAACAAATGGACCTGGTGGACATATACAGAATGTTCCATCCAACCACAGCTGAATACACTTGTTTTGTTCAGCTGCACACAGGTCATCCTCAAAAATAGACCACATACTAGTCCACAGGTCATGCTTAAGTATATGCAAGAAAATAGAAATTATCCCATGCATATTATCTGACCACAGTGCAATGAAAGTGGAACTAAATGACAAAAGAAACCAGCAAAACCCTCTAAATTCATGGAAATTAAACAACACCTTCCTCAGCAATCATTGGGTCACAGAAGCAATTAAACAAGAAATTCAACAATATCTACAATTCAATGAAAATTCAACCAGAACTCACCAGAATGTATGGAATGCAATGAAAGCAGTTCTTAAAGGGAAAATCATAGCTATGAGCTCACACATTAGGAAAACAGAACGGGAACAAATAAACACCCTAATGTTGCACCTCCGACATCTAGAAAAATAAGAGCAAATGAAACCCAGAGTGCAAAGACGGGAAGAAACCATAAAGATTAGAGGAGAAATTAATTCAATTGAGATAAAGAAAACAGTTCAAAGAATCCACAAATCAAAAATTTGGTTCTTTCAAAGAGTAAGTGAAGTTGATAAGCCTCTAGCCAACCTCATCAAAAAGAGGAAAGAAAAAAATTCAAGTACATGCAATAAGTAATGAAAAGGGTGAAATCGCCACAGACCCAGCAGAAATTCAGAAGATTATCAATAGTTACTTCGAGAATATTTACACTCCCAGAATACAACACACAGAAGAAATGGACCGATTCCTCGAAAGGTACAAATTACCAAAACTTAACCAAGAAGGTATAACAACTCTCATTAGGCCAATAACAGCCAACGAAATACTCAACATAATAAAAAGCCGACCAACAAAGTAAAGTCTAGGTCCTGATAGATTCACAGCTGAATTCTACAAGAAATTTATAGAAGATATAATCCCTACACTCATCAAACTGTTCAATGAAATTGAAAAGGAAGCAGTCCTCCCAAAATCATTTCTGGAGGCAAGTATTATACTGATTCCAAAACCAGGGAAAGACACAACTAAAAAGGAGAAGTATAGGCCAATCTCTCTCATGAACATAGATACAAAAATCCTCAATAAAATCCTAATGAATAGAATACAGCGAATCAAGAAGATCATACACCATGACCAACTAGGATTCATCCCAGGGATGCAAGGATGGTTCAATATTCGAAAATCTATAATACACTATATTAATAGACTGAAATCTAAAAACCACATGATCCTCTCAATTGATGCAGAAAAAGCTTTTGACAAAGTCTAACACTCATTCATGTTCAAAACCCTACAGAAAATAGAAATAGATGGCCTCTACTATTATTCTTGTGTTTTCCTCTACTTTTCTATCTATGTATTCTTTATATGTGCTTAGCAATTCTTTCATTATTGTCATTTCTTTTTTGACCTGAGAGATTATTTTTGATCATATTTATTCTATAGAATTATGGACTTCTTTTTTTAATTCAGTTGCTCTCATTTTAGAAGTTTAAATGATACTGTTGTGTGACTTCCATGTTCCACTATGTTCTTTTTTTGTGGAAGTGTGGATTGAACTAAGACCCTTGAGCTTGCCAGGGAAGTGCTTATTCTACTGAGCCATCTCCCCAGCCCCCTCTACTATGTTTTTGTCTCCTGGACTTGTTATAGGTGAACTAGAAGACTGAGAATGCTTTTTGATCCTTGCTTTTGACATTTTGAAGCTTCCAACATTCACCTGGACTCAGCAGTGGTGGGAGAGTGGTGGGGCATGTGTCACTAAGTTTCCTGCTACAGTTGGGAGGAAGCGTAGGACTCATCAAAGCTCTTGCCTTGATGGTGAAGACTGACTGGCACTCAGAAAAGCTTCTCCACATGTGGCAGGTGTGAGCCAGACTCACCAGGACCTCACAGCTGCCAAGTACCCACCTGAGATTTAAGATGGTGGGACTGGGCACCAGCACAACCACCACACCTCCATACAGGTGGCCCATGGGGCTGCGTCCACAAGATCCTCACTTTTTTGAGACAAGGTTTATCTGCGTAGTTCAGGCTGGCCTTGAACTCTCTATGTAATCCAGGCTGTCCTTAAACTCTCTAAATAGTCCTGGCTATCTTCAACATTACAGTGATTATCCTGACTCAGCTTCCTGCATGTGAGATTATGGTCATGTGCTACCATTTCTGGCAGTGATGAATCTTGAGAGAGAAATGTTGAGAAGGATTAATTGCTTTCTTTATGATATAGTACACTTAAAACATTCTAACTTTTCCCAATCTAACATGATTTAATTTTAATACAGACTCAAAATGTTACCAGTAGATCTACTGATAATGATATTACTTTTGGAGTAATCCTCCAAACCGTCTTCGAAGTGTCACATTTTCTGTATTTTCATATCTACTGAGTGCTAGAAGTTAACCCAGAGCTAATTACTGTTCCTTCTATGTAAGCAACTTACTGATGGACTCACTCATTCAGAGGTCCTCTTTAGTAATGTAAGGTGCATTTTCATCTTCGTGAACACATGATTATGAACTATTAGACACAATATTAATTTAACATGCTCTTGCTATGGTGGCTACATTTTGCTGTTTTTCAATAAAAATATAAGCCAGCTAATGTAAAGATGTAAATAGAATATAGCAAAAATAAGTTCTGTGGTTCATCAGATTGAGGCAGGCATCAACACCTAACATTGGAAATGTACACTGTTACAGGTCAATACCAGAAAACTAGGCAAAGATATGAGAATGAGCAGTGAAGAGAAGTTGCAGAGTGTGAGAGAATCCTGGAGTAACTTGATACAAAATCCTCCAGGTACTAGTGAGACATAATGATAAAGGAGTTTCATTTAAATTTCAAATCTCAAGCTCAAGGACACTTAAAAGGATTTGTCTTTTTAAAACTTTTCTATTAGTCCATGTGTGCGGTGCATAAAGCTTACATTCCTTGGGTGGATTTAGCACATGGACATAACACATCTCAGTGCCTCTTCTGACTTCCTTTCTGTCTTTCCTGTCCCCTTACATCTCTAGGTCCCCTTACACTTTGAGAAAGATCTATCTCCCTACTTCCTGATATCTTTTATTTTGTTTTCTATTTATAATTGGCTTTACTCATATAAGAGAAACTATGTGTTATTTAAGCTTGTGTGTCTCAAGGTGCATTCATTTACTTCCAAATGACTCAAGTTTCTCCTTGAAAGATAAAGTCTTTGTTTACATAAGAAATTATTATTATAAGATTTTTCATGTCTGGGCCAGTGAAATATCTCAGCAGAATAAAGTGCCTATAAGCAGCTGGAGCTTCGATCCCCAGGTCCCCGAGGGTGTGCTGAGATGGCAATTGAGACTGGATGCGGTGGTGCATGCCTATAATCCCAGCTTTTGGGAGGCTGTAAACAGGCAGATCACTATGACTCTGATCTAGTACTGAGACCCTGAGCACGTTTACAGCTTTCCCTAAAATACAAAAAAAAAAAAAAAAAAAAAAAAAAAAAGATTTTTCATGTCCAAGTTAAACATGGTGAAGAAATCAGTGTGCCTTGATCTTTCCAATGCTATTTGTGAAGCAAATTGTGGCCTCCAGAAGCCTCTCTCAACCATTTAACTCATATTCCTTTCTGCTAAAGTGAATTATGGAAAATAGAATCTAAAGATAGTGTTGAATAGTAATATTTCATTAATCCTATGCAAGTCACCAAACTGTTAACTTGAGGGCTCTTTTCCCTTTGCATTTCTATTGACTGTGAAGCTGTGACCCTTTATGAAGCAATTTTAGCCTTTTCCCACAAGACAAACATTAAAAGAACAGAGATCAGATACAACACAGTTGTGTGTTGATTAGAGAATTATGAATAAACATAGGTGGTTTCAGAACGTTGGTCATGCTGAAAAATTGATCTCAATTTGAAATTTGTCAGAACTGTTTTCTTAAATTGTGATAGCTAAAAATCATAACTTGATCATAAAATGATTTATTTTTTTTTCCTGAAGGAAGTTTTGGCATTTGACATGAAATATTTTTTCATGTTCTTTTAATAAGTATGTATAATCTAGACCAAGGTTTCTTAGTCAATAAAGAGATTCTCTTTTGTGCAGTCCTTTTAGCTTTCAGTCAGCTGTCTCTCTGCTAAGTGAAGTTTGTTTAGCTGTACTACAGGAATCAGAGAAATACTCTCTTCCCTATGCATAGAAATTAGTTGATACTGCTAGCTGGGAGCCACCTTATGTGTTTTAATTTAGATGCAAGCTAGAGCCACAATAACTTCCACGTTCTTTAGCCCAAAGTCCTCCTGGAGGTGAGCTTGTGAGTGACTAGTACAGTTCTTGATTGGGATGTGTGAACTGGGCTTAAGTAAGAATCACTGTGGGATCAGTAATGCTCTGGGTATGTCTGTGGATGATTGACAGGTAGGCCTTAAACTGAAGAGGGAAGCCCCAGCTTGGGTTATTGGCATCAACCAATAGGCTTATAGCCAGGCTGAGATACAAATGGGAAAGAAAAAGGAATTTATCCAGTCTTGAAGATCTCCACGCTTTAAAATGGCTACAGGTGCATCCTTTTCTGCACACCAGTAGCCTTTGCACATTAGCCTCTAGGTCTCCAGTTCTTACAGCTTTTCAATGAGACTCACCTTGGTGGCTCTCCAGGGAGATTCCAGGCATGTTACTCTGAACTGGGGCAATTGTCCTGCATCCATAATGTGTCCTTCTTAGTGCCACTCATGTGGGTTCAAATGGCAGATTTCATCCTTTTATGGTTGAATTATCATTCCATTGTATATAAGTGGAGTATTAATCACATGTAAGCACATGCATGCATACACATATGAACATTTTCTCTTTCTTTATTCATCCTCTGATGAGTACCAAGGTACTTCTGCACATACCTTGCTACTATGAGTGGTACTGCAGCAGACGCTGGCTCAAAAGCCTCTTAGGCACAATGACTACTTCTTTTGGACATATACGCAGTTGTACCGCTGCATCATGTGATCATCCTGAGCTGACCCTCTAGCTTCAGGATGTGAACACTGAGCTTCCTTCCAAGCTCCATAAAGTTGTCTTGTTCTAGAAACAAACCTGCCACCCCCAGCCCCCATGTGAGAAGGTTTGGATGTGATCAGACTTTCATCCCAACAGGCTCTTGGACAATCCACAGCCAGGCTGGTGTGGTGTGTAGCCTGCACAGTGCCCGGCATAGGTTCAATCTCATCTATGTATTGAATCTCTTCTGTGGGCTTGAGGGCAGAGAGAAAGCTTCCTTCCCAATCTGGCCAATTGTCAAATAAATTTGTTTCTCCTTTTTCTCATTTTTATGTACTGTGGATGACTAGTCAGAAACTGAATCTGGTAGCCCCCACTTTAAACTTCTGTGGAGCCTGGCTCCGTTTCTTCTGCTAATGTGAGGAGCCTAGCATGTTTCCCATCATGATTGCACTGAGCCGTTCTCCTGATAACACCTCAACTTTTGTTTTGACTCCATTTCCTGGAGGATTAGCCACATTGAACCTTTTTTATATAATTGTTGGTCATATTTTTTAAGGACTGTGTATTTGTAGCAATTTTCCCATTTTAGTAGGACTATTTTTGTTGCTGCTGTGTTTTCTGGGTTCTTTCTCCCATTCTGCAGGCTGTCTCTGTTTACTAGTGACTCTGTGTTATGCAGAAGCTTCTCAGTCTAAAATGCTATTTGCCTAGTTTTGCTTTTGTTTCTTATCCAAAAACTCTTCATCTGCCTTGACATCCTCAAATATTTCCCCTCTGGTTGCCTGTAGCAGTTTTCTGGTTTCAGCAATATTGACACACTTTGTTCTTTACAGTACTCTTACCCATTCAGTAGACTGAGACAAATGCTTAAATACTATGAATAATTTTACCTGATATCCTGATCTGCTACTTGGAAAATATTTAAATAGTGCTTAATTTGCAATATTGACTTTTAGGTAGCAATTTATTCTAACTAGGTTTCATTGAAACCCTGACGCTAATTATTTAGAAATTTTTATTTATAAAATTATCTGAGAATGTGACATAAGTAGGTGGTTTGTGGCAAGAGAAAAGGAAAGAGCCAACATCCTCTTCCATTTCACCTCTGTGCATGCTTGACCATAATAGAAGGCAGTCTGAAGCCTGACTGCAGAGTCTTTTCTTCTTGTAGCCCAGCTCCACCCTAAGTTGTACAAGGAGGTGTGGTAGGGCGGGGAGGGTACTTGGCATAACACAGATGCAGGTCAAGGAATGTCCTCTAGGTAGCTTGCATAATAATTACATTCTATGGATGTGTGTGTGTCCGGATGTGTGTTTGATATTCTTCAATGTCAAATATTTTTGTTATATTTCCAAGTTCATGATGACACTGAGCACCTTTTCATTTCAAGATATTTTGTGAGGTTCACATTTAGGAAATTTTATAAAGTAATTTTAGTATTTGATTATAAAAGAAGATCATAAAATAAGCAGTCTTGTACTTATACTAAAACATTCAGAAGCTGATATATTATTATATTTTTATTTTCATACAAGTATTATAGTAAGTATGGTTATTCTACCTGGAGCTTTATATCTGGTAGGGCTGACGATGTCATGAGCAGAACTGGGTCATCAGGGGATCCCTTTAGAAAGCAAGCGTTGTGCACTCTCCATCCTCTGTCTGTGTCATGCACTGTGCTCACCCTCTGTGCATCTCTTTGCACAAGTTAGACTGAAGCTGGATGGTAGGAAGGAAGGACTCTGTACCCAGACTCTAGAACACGTTAGGCCCTGCCTTTACAAATGAGGTAAAGGAATGATAGAAAGATAGTCCAAGAGATGGTACAGGTACCGTGGTTAGATAATGATGAAGAAATACCGTTTCCAAAACAACCAAAAACATATTCCAAGGCTTGGACAGAGGGAAAAACCAGAAAGCTCATTAATACAATCTGAGTATCTGCTAATCTTAATGTTGTAACCAAGGAAATAATTTTAGTTCCATATTTACTAGCTGATAAATATTAAAGTGCTCCCTGTGAACATGTTTAAAAATATATGTTACTGGTTCTCATTTCACTACACAGTATACAACCTGATTTCTCATAATTTATATGTTCTTATTCCTGCAAATTCAGATTAATAATAACAACATTGGGTATGTGAGAGCTAAACACAGGATGCACCTGCAGGACCTGGTTAGTTTCTGTAGGGAAGTGAAACCATTTATCATAAATTTAATGAAAGAAACTCAGGCCAATGTTTTATATTTATTAAAGCATAAGATTCTTACCTAAGGCTTTCATACGCCAGACTTTCTTATCCCAAAGAGCGGGTCGTGTTCGAATGCACTTGGCATGTGATGTAAACTCAGCCTCCACAGTTTCACCAACTACTTCATCCTTCAGGAAAATGAATATCTCACCAGGATTCTATGAGGTGAAGATGTAACCCAGTTAAACACTTGAAACACTTTACCTTAACCAAGGAACTCTGCATTTATGAGTGATAAAGGTCATGTGCCCACACTGAATGTCTTTTGCCCTATTATGTTTGCAGTCATATTCGGAATTGAAATATGTAAATGTGATTTTCACTCTACTTTAAATTTATCAATCTGGTATTTATTGAGTGCTTCCCCTCAGTACCATATTTAGCAGTGAACAGTGGTGAGAATGGAGCAGGCCTTTCCTCTTGCCTCTCCCTGCTCATGGCCCTGTCATAGGTAGCAGTGTCCAGAGACCAGTGGAGCCCTACAGTGCAGCTGGTTTTCCTCTCTAACTGCTTCAAACTCCTTTTTTTGTTGTCTATCAATAAGATACCATCCAAGTATAATGACATTTGTAAATGTCCTACATTTTTAATGTACTAGAAACACTCTGATCACTTTTTTTTTAAACTGTCTTAAGTCTTATGAAATGACCAAAGGTTACAAATCTACAAGTTGAACATTTAACTAATTTGGAAAGTCTAAATTTATAGAAATGTGGTTTGAAGAATTCCTTTTGAAAGGACACTAGAAATAAGTAGGGTGTGAGGGAAGAGGAAACACTTATTGTGTGTCTGTATCACACTAGGAATTATCATAATCACTTTCTACACAAAGATTTTTCTGTTCGTCCTAAGACACACATGCACCTCAAGAAAAACATGGACAAGATGATTACTTTTTTCTTTTAGCAACAGAGCAGTGACCACTTTTATCTACATTCTGAAGATATTCAGAAGCACTTACTTCCAAATTGATGCTATCCCATTTATCATGCTAGCCTTTCAAAAACATATTCTTTTTTTCATTATATGAAATATCACTTTCAAAGACTTTCTTCAGAGTCCTACTAAACTTCATTCTCACATCAAATAAAAAGGAACTCCATTTATTTTCACTCATAAAGTCGTGTTTATCCAAAGTCAGAATGCTCTTACTTAAATGTTATCTCTCAAAGCATAACTCACAAACTAATAAAACTTGCATCTTAATGG
>PVKA01018875.1:0-43022 GCA_004027165.1 Ctenomys sociabilis | reverse complement strand
TATATATATATATATATATATATATATATATATATATATATATATATATATATATATATAGTAAACGCTGATAAAAAAGAATATGGTCAGAAGCAATAGAAGAAAATTTCCCAAATATGAGGGAACAATCTGACATTCAGGTCACCAAAGCATACTGAACGCCAAACAACTTCAACCCAATTAAAAAGACAGAAAGACATATAATAGCCAAGATCCCAAAAATGAAGCACAACAATAGTATACTGAATGCTACTAGAGAAAAAAAGCATATCACATTTAAAGGAAAACCCATCAGAATATGGCCAATTTCTCTTCACAAACCATGAAGGCAAGGAGAGCATGGACCAGAGTATTTCAAGTCCTTTATGAAAACAAATGCCAGCCCAGGCTCCTAGACCCTGCAAAACTCTCTTTCATATTTGATGGAGAAGTGAAGTACTTGCATGAAAAAGAACAACTAAAGAATTTTATGATGACAAAGTGAAACCTACACAGACTACTCAAAGATGTTCCAGAGGGACCACAATGACCAGAACTCCACGAATGACAACAGAAGAAAACCAAAAGGGCAAACAAACACAGGACAAAAAGAAGTAAACAACAGCAGGTAAATAACATGTCAATTGAAAGTCAACACATCACAATTATAACCATCAATGTAAATGGACTCAATTCACCAATTAAGAGAAATAGACTGGCACGGTAGATTAGGAAACAAAATCCAACAACATGCTGTATACAAGACATTCATAGGCTCAAAGTCAAAGGACGGAAAATAATACTACATGCTCCAGCACCTCAAAAAAAACAGTTAGCAATCTTGTTCTCAGACAGTCACAACTTCAAACCAAGAAGGATTAAATGAAATAAAGAACGCCACTTATGTTGGTGAGGGGAAAAATTCAAGAGGAAGAGATACACAGGAGCACCCAGCTATATAAGACAACTCTTAATGGACATGAAAAATCTAATATCCAAGAGAACAAACTTAACAGGAGACTTTAACAATCCCTTATCTCAAAAAGAAAGGTCAATCAGACAAAAAATTAGCAAAGAATTAGCAGAACTGAACCAGAGCTAGGAACAAATGGACTTAGTGGACATATACAGAGTGTTCCTCCCAAATACAGCTAAATACATATTTTTTCAGCTGCACATGGGTCGTTTTCTAATATAGACTACATACAAGTGCATAAGTCATGCTTAAATGTATGCAAGAAAACAGAAATAATTCCATGCATATTATCTGACCACAATGCAATGAAAATGGAAATAAATGATAAATGAAACCAGAAACACCGCTCAAAATACATGGAAATTTAACAACCAATCAATGGGTCACAGATGAAATTAAATAAGAAATTCAACAATATCTACAATTCCATGAAAATTCAACCACAACTTATAAGAATCTATGGAATGCAACGAAAGCAGTTCTCAGAGGGAAAATCATAGCTATGAACTCACACATTGTGAAAGCAGAAAGGGAACAAATAAAAACCCTAATGTTGCATCTCCGACATCTAGAAAGGAAGAGCAAACCAAAGTCAGAGGACAAAGATGGGAAGAAATCATAAAGATTAGAGCAGAAATTAATTAAACTGAGATGAAGAAAACAGTTCAAAGAATCAACAAATCAAAATGCTGGTTCTTTGAAAGATTAAATAAAATTGATAAGCCCCTAGCTAACCTTATCAAGAAGAAGAAAGAAAAAGTACAAGCAATAAGGAATGAAAAGGGTGAAATGACTGCAGATGCAGTGGAAATTCACAAGATTATAAATAGGTGCTTCAAGAAACTTTATGCTCACAGAATAGAAAACACAGAAGAAATGGATAGATTCCTCCAAAGGTACAAATTACCAAAACTGAATCAAGAAGATATAACAACTCTCAATAACCCAGTAACAGCCATCAAGATACAAAATATAATAAAATGCCTACCAACAAAGGAAAGTCCAGGTCCTGATGGATTCATAGATGAATTCTACAAGAAATGTATAGAAGATATAATACCTACATTTCTCAAACTCTTCAATGAATTGACAAGGAATCAGTCCTCCTAAAATCATTTCTGGAGGCAAATATTATGCTGATTCCACAACCAGGGAAAGACACAACAAAAAAGAGAACTATAGGCCAATATCTCTCTCAAGAACAGAGATGCAAATATCCTCAATAAAAATCCTAATGAATAGAATACAGCAATTCATCAAGATCCAGGGATGGAAGTATGGTTCAATATTTGAAAATCTATAAATGCAATACACTATATTAATAGAATGAAATCTGAAAACCACATGATCATATCAATTGATGCAGAAAAAGCTTTTGAAAAAGTCCAACACTCATTCATGTTCAAAGTCTCACAGAAAATTGGAATAGAAGGTCTCTACTTCAATTGCATAAAAGCCATCTATTACAACCCAATGGCTAATATAATTCTAGGGGAAAATCTGAAATCTTTTACTCTCAGATCAGGTACGAGACAAGGATGTCCTCTATCACCCCTCCTATTCAATATAGTTTTGGAATCATTAACTACAGCCACTAGACAAGAGAAATGAAAGCAATAAGAATAGGTAAAGAAGTTAAATTGTCACTATTTCCAAATGATGTGATACTTTCCTTAGAAGACTGAAAAAACTCCACCAAGAGGCTATTAGAATTGATACACAAATTCAGTGACATAGCAGCATACAAAGTCAATGTTCAAAAAGCAGTAGCATTTCTTTACACAGATAACAAACACAGTGAGAGTAAAATTATAGAAACAAATACATTTTACAGTAGCACTGAAGAAAATAAAGTACCTTGGAATTCACTTAACCAAAGAAGTCAAAGATCTTTTCTTGTAAAATTACAGTACTCTAACAAAAGAGATTGTAGAGGATTTCAGAAAATGGAATGATGCTATCTACTCCTGGATAGGGAGAACCAACTTCGTGAAGATGACCATACTCCCAAAATTGTACAAATTTAACTAATGCAATCCCTATCAAACCGCCACCAACATACCACCCAGACCTAGAGAAATCATTCCTAAAATTTATTTGGAACAAGAAAAGACCTAGAATAGCAAAGGCTGTCCTGGCCAACAAAGACCAAGCACGAGGCATTGCAATTCCTGAACTGAAATTGTACTACAAAGCTACTGTGATAAAATCAACATGGTATTGGTAAGGAATTAGACCTGAGGATCAGTGGAATAGTATACAAGATGCAGAGGCCTCTCTGAACTAACTTAGCTACCTGATCTTCACCAAAGGGGTCAAACATGCTTACTGGAAGAAAAATAGCCTCTTTAACAAATGGTTCTAGAAAACTGCTTTCTACATGCCAAAAACTAAAACTTGACCCAGGTCTGTCACCATGCACTAAGCTAATGTCAAAATGGACTAAAGATCTAAACATCGAAACAGAAACACTAAATTTCTGGAAGAAAAAGCAGTAGGAATTCTTGAAGACATAGAGTTGGGCAAAGAGTTCATGGATGAACATGAAATCGCATGGGAAGCATTTGAAAGAATTAACAACTGGGACCAACTCTTATTGAGAAGTTTTTGCGTGTCAAATGAAGTTACCAACAAAGTTAAAAGACAACCTTGAATTTAGAAAAAAAAATATCTTAATTAAAAAGCACTCAGATAAGGATCTGCTCTCTAGAATTTATAAAGAACTAAAAATATTACAGCCCCTAAATTTAAAGACCCAATCCAGAAATGGGCATCCAAGATGAGTACACAGTCCTCAGAAGACAAAATTAAAGAAGCAAAAAAATATATAAAAATATGCTCCATATAACTAGCCATCCATGAAATGCAAATTGAAACAGCACTGAAATATCATCTCACCCCAGAAAGAATGGCTATCATAAAGAAACCAACCAACAACAAATGTTGGAGAGAATGTGGGGAAAAGGGAACCCTTTTCCACTGCTGGTGGGAATGTAAATTGGTGCAACTATTATGGAAATCAGTGTGGAGACTCGTTAAGAAACTAGGACTGGAAATTCATTCAACCATTCAACTCATTCAACCCAGCTATCCCCCTACTGGGAATTTTCCAGTAAGAACTGAAAACATTGTATCATAGTGCTGTATGTGTACCTATGTTTATAGCAGCACAATTTATGACAGCCAAATCTGGTTAACAACCAGCCTGTCACTTAAGGAATGGTTGAAAAAGATGTGGTATTTTTATACAATGGAGTATTGCTTAGCTACAAAGAATGATAAACTTGAAGCATTTATATTTAAGCAGATGCCATTCGAAGATATAATCATAAGTGAAATAAACAAGACATACATGTGCAAATATTGTATAGTCTCTCTAGTTCAAGAAAGCAAAAGAGGAAATACAAATATAAAGGTATGAAACAACTAAAAGGAAAGCAAGAACTTGAGGATTGGACATTGAGGAGAGGGTAAGGAAAAAATCTGGGAAACAGGACAGGGACAGAATCATACATTTGTACACACAAGATGAGCAAGGCAATGATCCCAAGAAATATCAGCAGGTTTTTGAAAGGAGAAGTTAATTGGTAAGATTCTCCACCTGACTATCTATATATGCTGAACCAAGAACTGCGCTGAAGGTAGCAATATGTAATAGAAGGGTCATACTCGTAATGCCTGTCATCCTGGTCTGTTGAATACATACTTCTTGTCATGACATACCAATTATTTCCATACTGTCTCACAAGTAAGTCTTTTTATGGTTAATAAATGAAAAAAAGAATAAATGTTACAGGACTATCCTGCTACAATGCTGTATATGGTTAGATTTCTAAGTTTCTGTGAAAAAAATATGTGTTTATTCCTAATTTTTAAAATTTTTTCCTCATATTCTGTAAGGACTTAAAGTACAGTGCATCAATACTTGATGGAAAATATCTGTTCCATGTTATACCTAAACTGTTTGATATCTAGACAGGTAGTTAGGGTAAACAGAACTGCATATGTGGCAAGGTAATAATCAGCTTCTCTTCTGGAGTGTTGACAACCTAAGTTTGCAGATCAAAATTTGGAGAAAAGGAAGGGCTGCAAGATTAGCCAACATTTTAGCCCTAGACTTTCAAGGTCGATTAAGACTGAGGACATAGGAGAACCTGTACTGTAGCATCATGGAACTCAGTTGCACCCCAAATTTTCTCATTAAGGAGATTATGGAGCCACAGAGGAATATGATCGATGATGTATAGTGTGCCTAAAGAGAGTCACATGGAGAGAAACCATTCTCTCAGGCTTTCACAGGGAGCAAATTGGTCAAGCAATGGCCATGACTCATCCATATTGACAAATGATCTACAAACTACAGTACAGGGTTACAGGATAAATCCTGAGGGGACTTGACTGACTTTATCAGATAAAAAAGATAGATCTCTTGTTATATTTGTCTCGCTTTATCTTGATCTTAACCATCCAGCAGAAAAGTATAAAAATGAGTTATATAAAGTAAAGCCATATTAATATACTAAGGCATAAAAGGCTCTATTCAACAATTTCTGTGAATAACCCACTACTATTGTGAACTATTGGACTGTGTTGGAGTGTTTTGCTGAATTCAAACACTTATAATAATTGAATGCCAATGGAATACTCATCTCTGACAGGGCTAAACAAAAAATGGGATACAAAGGGAAGACCATTTTATATTTGTATTTCCAGAATAGTTAGCATAGATATGCAGCTATTTTTGCTTGATTCTATGAGAATATTTGTATTAATAGCGTTTGGACAGGAGACACTGTCTGCTTCTTGTGCTATCGATAACCACTAGGAAGATGGCAATGTAAAATGTATTAATTATGGAAACTGTGCTACACATCAGCTTTTAAACCATCTCTTTGATATTTATCTCTCAATAAAATATAATACAATTAAAAATAAATAAATAAATAAAATTATTTTCAGTGATATAGATTTCCTAAAATTATTTAGCCAAATGTACTCTATTATAAATAAAAACACAGCTCTAAAAATATGATTTGAGAATACAGTACATGTTAGAGTTTTAATCAGACTTTAATTTCTATATTTACAAAATAACAATTATATCATTATTATAACTACTTACTAGATGCTACCACAACCAAAAAACAGTGGTTTATCTTTGTGATTGTTTCAGTGATACTCATCAAAATTGATAATAGTGACTCACAAAGAAATAAAGTGTCTTCCTAAAGTTTGTCAGACTTGCTCAGCATAACTGCCCAATGTTGACTTCAGAAAACATAATCACAACCTCCATGAAGTCATTCTGGAAAAGATGCAGTGTAAGGATCCTTCTCCAGAAATTGCTTATAAGTTCATAAATAGTTTGGCCCATAGTCTGTTGCACCTTACTTTGTAAATCACTAGGCTTTATCCATGGAATTCCTTTAATACATTTTACTTTCTATGTATCCAAAACTTACTCCAAGTACATAAGCCCCACTACCTGGAAAAGTTCCTTAATGATTCTTGCTATTCTTTTTCACATAGTTTATGTCACCACTGTTTTTTTGTTAAAGGATTTAAATGTACTTTCATAAGTTTATGCTGTATTACTGCTTCATTTCTCAGAAAAACTTCAGATTTAAGGTGTCAGGGATAAATAAAACCTGGTACACCAAAAAAAAAAAAAATGCACAGTATAACTGCTTAAGAGAAGCAAGGCTAAGAGCTACTGTCAGATCTTCAGCATACAGCAACCCCATTCCCAAGATTGTACTATGCCTATCAACAAAAGCTGTGAACAGCAATATCATAAGCACAAAAATGTCATTTCTGGCATATCCTTACTCAAGGAAAAGATGGAGGTAAGTTAACATAACATTTTGTTAAAGATATACTAAAGTGAAAATCTCTAAAATAAGGTCTTTAGTACATGAAAAAGTGATATATAGGGTATAACAGAACTGTACGTATGCTGTCTGTGGCCTCTATGAACATTTGCCTGAATTCTCACCAGGGAGCAAATGGAGAAATGAGGTTCTGGTCACTGGGAGATTTTTTTTTTTTTTTTTTTTTTTTTTTTTTTGGTGTATGTGGCAATGTCTATGGCCACGAGAGGCATAGAAAGCAAATGAAACGAGATGGACACAAAAACCAGAATGCTCAAGATCAATGGAACTCTAATGAATCATCCTGTCATGTCTCCCCCAAGCCTCCAACAATTCATTAGATTTGAAATTTCAGGAATGTGTCACACAGAACCAACTAAAATCACACAGAATTTGTTAAATGTCACCCCTTCCTTACCCTCCTTCCCCAGCATACTCCCTTAGAGTAGTATAGGCAGGAAAGACCTAACTACTGGGAGGAATCCCTGTAAGGTAGAATTCTGGCTAGTCCAAAAGGGTTTCTTCTTTTAAGAGTTTCTCAAACTAGACACTGCAATCTTATTAGTATTGGTGATGTTTGTTTGGCGCAAATTCAGCTCCAGGAACTATAGTATTGAAAGCAAAACAGGTTCCACCAATTTCCTAAGTTTCTTCCATCATAGAAGCCTGAACAAAGCATTCACCTGTTGGTGGCATCAATCCCAAAATTCCATCGGGCATCATAGTGGCAGGTCCTGGAGGAGTAGGGATACCAGCTGACACCATTGCTGGGGGTGCCTCTATTATTTATGGCCATAGCACCTTCCATAGCCATCTGACCCATCTGTACCTCTCGTTCTCATGCATCAGGAAAGGTTCCCTTGAATCCTTCCTGTTATAGCCATATCTTTTCTGATCGTGCCTCGTTTCTTTTTCATGGCAGATACACTGCTTTTCCTGCCTGAGCTCCAGTTGCTTTCCTTTTTGGACCTCTCAGTTATGCAGCTTTTCCGTTCTCTGAAGTTCTTCTTGGTATCTCATCAAATCCTGCCTCATCAGCGTAATCCGGTGCTCAAGGTGAGCAGTCTCCATCTCCATGTCCAGCTTCTCATGGGGTTCCTTGATGTTGAAGTCCATTTGATCCTGCTGCTGCTTCTCCATCTCAATAAATGTCTTCCAGTGTATGGCATATTCACATTCAAAGGAGCCAGGCTGTGCAAATCAAAGTGGCTGCTCTCACTTCTTGTGAAACCGCTGATTCTTTATAACAAGCTTTTCTGGTAGTCCTTGTTTATTATCTAACTGGTCCATGGGCTCCACAGTCTCAGGCAGAGGAAACGTGGTTATTAGGAAAGACCCTTCACTGCATCTGTCCAGAGCTTTCCATGCAGCTGGCTTCCCTGAGAATTCAACAATGCCTTTTCCTGAGGGTCTTCCTCGATCATCCACAAAGACTACAGCCCTTTCCACCTGGCCAAACACAGAAAAGGCTTCTTCCAGGAGTTCACTGAACATGTACTGAGGAAGGTTTCAGACTTTTAGGAAGGACTATGGTAGGCACAGCACATGCGCAGTTGTTTTCCATGGAGAGTCATATTATCGAGCTCCACTGTGGCAATCTCTGCAAGAGTTCGTGTTTTCAAGCAGATAAAGCCAAACTATTTATCCTTATGAATGAAAACTTCTACTTTCCCATATTTCTCAAATAGTTGCATCATTTTCTCCTCAATGATATCAGGGGGAAGATTGCCCACAAAGAGGTGGCTACATTGAGAAAATGTCTTCTCTCCTGGATGCCTAAAATTCTTCAGGTCAATAGTCAAACCTTCATTTTGGCTACTGACCTGTTGCCCATTTGCAGGAATGGTGGCAGCGGCTGCTGCTGCTGCTGCTGGAGGTGGTGATGGCGATACTGATGAAGAAGCTTCCTTGGAGTATGGTTCTGCTTCTCCAAGTTAAAGGTCATATTGCTCTGAGTTTTTATACCTTCAACTCAATTGAACACAGTAAAACGCCTCAATCCTAACTTCAACTTCACCAACACCAACAGTTCTCTTTGCAGAGTAATGGGGATGTTACCCAGGCCCCACTCTCCTGAGACACAAAACTGTTAATATCTTATCATATACTAACATCATTGCTAAAATACTGAAATGTACATTATAATTGTAAATACTTTATACTGTGTGAGTATGTTCCATTTTTATTATTTTTCTCAGAGAACATAGCACTTTTAGGCTCTAATAGATACATGTTCCTGAAGTTGAAATAAAGTCTCTATGAGACCAGTTGGTACATTTTTTGAAATATCTTCAAAATACATCAAGCTCCTTTTGTTCATGTCACTACGGAATGGTAAAAGTGAATGTAATTTACAGTCCCTCTTATTATGTAACTTCAAGGTTCTTTTCAAAATAGACTCATAGATCAGATAAAAGAGATTTTTAATATTGCTGTAATTACAAGATGGCTATTTTCACTAAACACTTTGTTGCACTTTGATGAAGGTCTGAGACATTTCTTATCATATTAAATTAGTGATGTATTCAGGGCAGCTTCCTTTTCCAGAAATTACATCACGACACAAAAAAGTAGGAGAAAATATTGATGTTTTTATTATAAAACATTAGCTGGATTGATGCAATGAATACACAGTTAATTTGGCTTTTCCAGTTAAGCTGAGAATTAAAAAGTTGCTCATAGGCACTGTGATAGTAGCCTAGTAGATAGAAGAGTTTGAAGATATATGGTCATTGTTTTATTTTTAGTTCATAATCTCTTCTAAAGTACTTTTCAAAACTAACACTTACAATTTGGATATGGAACATGCTCCTCCCACTCATTAACCGTATCCAAGTAGGTTAGAAGGACCAACTCCAAAACCATTCTGTCCATTCATTTTCATGATGGGTGACAAGGATGCTGAAAAGATAAGAGGATAAACATAAGACAAAAGGAAAAACTAAATACAACTTCCTATTTTCAAGATATGATAGCTTTCTTTTTCTTTTTCTTTTCTTTCTTTTGCAGAACTAGGGATTGAACTTTTTATTGCCTTATTGATGTCTTTCTTTTTTATGAATTTGGTACAGGGTCTCACTACACATGTCAGACTTGCAGTAATCTTCTTGTTTCATCCTCTCCAAAGCTGGATTACAGGCATATGCCACCATGCCAGGGCTCTGTGGCCATCTCAGGGCAGTAGGGGGCTGATCTGTGTGGTTTTTGTTCAGGGATTGAAACCCAGGTTCCTGTGCTTGCCTAAACAGATACTTAGTCCACTAAGTTGTATCACTGGCCTTCTTTTTGATGTCTTGATTGACTTTGTTGATTTTGTGGTATTGACTTTTTTTTCTTGATGATTTTTGGGTAATCACCCTTACTGAGCAAACTTGACATTCATTAGTTGTGTGACATTGTAAGCCACAAGATCTAAGGACAATATGAAGAACAAAGAATTGCTATGGACACAATAGGAAAACAAAAAATTGCCACCAAGATACTATGAAGAATTGGACAAATTAGAACTACTGGGGCAGAGGTTTTCATCTGCAGACAATTAGCATTGTGTGTCCATTATGGGTGTGGCAGTATATAAACAGAATGCATTGTTTCAACCACTGAATAGAACAATAGATTGGTTACAAACATGTGTTTTGCATCATTATTTCTGCATTATTCAGAACTCTGACACAGGAATTATTTTGAGGGCCAACATATAATTATTAACACAGAAAAAGACACTCATGCTCAAAATGAGGAGCTCTCTATCTTCTCCAAAATCGACCTACTGCAATGTCTAAAATGAAAGTTCTGACAGAGATTTAGCACATCTCAAAGCTTTTGCAAATACTAATAACTATGTGAATTTTAAGAATATGGATATATTGATTTAATTATAGCATTTGTGTGTTACCACCAGGGTACCATAACTGTTATTTTCCTATAAATTATATATACATGTGTATGTATTCAACTAATTCAGTAAACTATTTTAGTGTGCTATAGAAATTACAAAGTACTTTTATATGAAGAAAACTGTAGAAATGGTATGAGTATAAAATTTTAAGAAAAAAATGTAACAAACAATGGAATAGAATAAGTATAAAACTACAAGCAGCAATGGCTGATTCCACAAAGTTTTCAAGTACTCATGAATTACAAGATATAACTACACAGTACTTGGGGCAAAAATAGTGAAATAAATAAATCTCAGCAAATTTTGAAAGACTGAAGATATACAATTTGTCATTGTCCAAGAAAAGGATTACATGCGAATAGTACAATTTATTGCTAACAATTCTCAAATATTTGGAGAAGATAGAATGACATAAATACCTTATTTGTGAAGCAAGATACTACACTGGAATGAACGAAACATTTGAAAGAATACATTAAATAAAATAATACATTTAAGAAAATTATTTTAAGACCAGCCAAATAGCTCAGTGTATTAAAGTGCCTATAAGCAGGCACAGAGGATGGGGATTCAATGCCCGGACATGCTGTGCTGACCCCTCTGCTGGGGCACTCTGAGATGGCCATTGAACGTGGGCGTGGTGGCATGTGCCCATAATACCAGCTCTTGGGAGGCTGTAAAGAGGTGGGTTGCTGTGAGCCCGATCTAGTGGTGAGACACTGAACACCCTGTAGACCCCTCTCCAAAATGCAAAAAAAGAAAAAAGAAAGAAAAGTATTTTAAAACATCTGCTGAAATTTACCTAATTAACCACCCCAACTACTGAGGGAAGGGAGGAGAGAAGTAGGGCAGGAGCCATGGATAAAAGGATATAATAAAACATATAAATTTATGAAATAAGAAACAAACACAAACTGAAGGGGAAAAAGAAATGACAATTTGTTTTAAGAGAAAGATAACTAATGTTGAGAACCTCAAACTTTTTACTAAGAAAAAGATAACAAAATACACAAGATCCTAGTATAAAATTATATATTAGGGTTATATGGTTATTTCATAACTAGGACAAAACTACAGAGGCAAATTTGTAAACACTCAGGCATATTAATAAAAACTATAACTCTTAAGTAAACATTTACATAAACTGAAGTCAGAATATCTGAAAGTCTTTCAAGGATTCTAACATAACTCAAGGTCCACGTCCTAAAACCTCAAAATGTCTCCTGCATAAATTCAAGTATCCTGTAGTGTTTAAATGTAATCATGATCACCTAATTGGCTAGGAATTTTTGAGAGGACTGGTTAAACAGACTTGTGGGTGTGTCTTAATTGGTGATTAAGATGTGGCTTTAAGGTCTCTGTCTGATCCATTTACCGCACTTCTCTAGTGACATTCCTCTGCTCTTGTCCCAACTGTTATGAACTAAGACTCTTCACCACACTATAAGGTATTTCTACTTTGGACATATCTTGGTATGGGCTGAATACTTTGAGGTTACCAGCTAAACTAAACCTCCTCTCCTTCATATTGTGAATGTAAGATATTGTACCCCAGTGATGAAAATAGGACCAATACAGAAAACTGTCATTAGAGAAGTAAAGTTTTGGCTGTGACTGTATCTGGCTATTTGGTTTTGAAGCTTTGTGATTGTCTTGTTGAAGTTTGGAAAAAATTTGAGGAAGCAGGTTGTATGAGCCTGAGAGTACCGACAGTGGAAGTTGACAGGTGATTCTAATCTGGACTGAAGCTATTGCAATGCTGATAAGAATCGGGGTAATAACGGTCAGGCTATAATGTTTTAGCTGGGAATAGAAAGTGGATGAGAGCCTGTAGCACAGCCTTTTGGCAAAGGCTTGCACACATTGAGCATCGGTGATCAGACTCTGTGAGGCTAAATTTAATGAGGTCCCACTAATTCATCTTGCAGAGAGAATCTCAATACACACTTCTGCCTGCATTTATTCAGATCTACAGAGAGAATTTTGAGTAAAAAGGAGAAAGGAGAGATGAAAGATGTGAAAATTTCACCTTGACACAGAAAGAAAGTATTTATATAGTGAGAATCAAAAAGAACATGAGTGATGAGAAGGTTACTATTGAAAATGTAACACGATGGGGAAAACATCTAGACAACCTCTCAGGTAATGGTCAGATTACACCTATTTTAGACACAAGGGATCAAAAGCCTAAAATCTTTTTAAAAGACTTTGCTTTGAGAAAAGAGCCTTAGAATAGCCTGGTTGTTCAGGACTGCCTACGAGTGTTTCCAGAACTCAGTAATCCCAGCACGCAGACATTGCTGCAGCCTTGGACCAAGGGGGCTAGGCTGCTGTTTCAGCAAGGGCAGGTTATGACATGATCCATGTGGTGCTAGATTTCAAGCCTTGCAAATTACAAATATTCAGCAGGAAAGATTTCGTCCAGATTTCAGCAGGACTGGGAGACCAGGCAAAACTGTGTGACAAGATCACAGTCCTTGCACGTGCCTGCGAGAGGGCAATGCTTAATCTAAAAATGAAAAAAAAAAAAAAAAAACTTCAATGGAGGCTGCAGGAAAGTGAAGCTGATAAGAATAAGGAAGCTCTGTTTACACAGGCAGTGGGTAGAGCATCTCAGAGCTCAGCTATGGGGACTGTAAAATAGTAAGACCATAACAATGGATCTGGCCAAGTGCTTTGGAAGTCACATCTTACTAACTTGTACCTGTGTGCTGGGCAGACAATTATGGAACTTAATGATTTCTGTGCTGGGTTTTAACCTTTTTTTGATCATAAATATTTTATCACCCTTTTCTTCATTTTTAGAATGGGAAAGTTTACCATGTGCTGCTGTACCTTGGTGTTATGAATTTTTATTTGCAGGGGATCATGACTAAGAATTTATCTTGAGTTTCAGAGAACATTGTGACTTTCTTTTCAGCGAGGCTGAATATGTTGAGACTGGAGAAGGATTATTATGATTGCTTGTATGCAAGATAAAAGCATCATCTTACACCAAATTAACAACTTGTGTTTATTTGGATATTAAGGATGGTTTAAGGAGAATTGTTTGGATTTGAAGTTGACAAATAATGGAATGTTGTGCTCAAGCTTAATTCTCTGAACTTGTTGAGCTTGAAAGCCAGCTAGGGAATGAGTGAATCACATTTATAGATGTGTCTAGGTGGGTCATGAAAGTGGGGTTTGGGGTTCTATACTGGTCCCAGGTTCCAAACTTTCTGGGTATCTTCCCCTACTCACTATAATCTTCTCAAACACATTTATTGTTTTAGGTAACAGAGAATTTGAAATAAAGCATAGCTTATCTTTTAAAAAATCATTTATTTACTTATTTAGTACAGGGTGTCACTATGCAGTTTGGAGTCATAGTGAGTCCTTGTCTCATCCTCCCCAGAGCTGGGATTACAGGCATGCACCACCAAGCCCAGTTTCTGTGGCTGGCACATTGCTCAAGGCTTCCAGGACTGGCACATCATGCAGTATCCAGATTGAACTCAGGACCTTGTCCTTGCCAGCCAGGCACTTAGACCACTGAGCTATCTCTCCAGCCCAAAACATAGCTTTATTTGAATAGAACACCTACTGTGGAAATCACATGGAAAATCATATTCAATGGTGAGATAAAAGATTTATGTGTTCTAGAATGAGAATCTGATGCATAAATTAAAATTGTGTGATAATAAATCAATGCACTCATTGGCTTGGCCCAGGTCTGAGTGTGGACAATGGTAAGGCCCTTGCTGGGTACACTACCTGTCCTGAAGCTTGGATGTAATGGCAGGCACAGAGATAGGTTGTTGTAGCACCTGAGGCTCGTTCTCTGAATCCTGCACTGCATTGGCATCTTCCCGCCACCTGCCCACCACATACTCTACCTCTTCTGCTACGCCTCTCTGCCACGCCTTCCTGCCTCACAGCCAGCTAACTGTGAAACCTGTATAAAATGTGAGGCCAGGTAAACCTTTCCTTTCATAAGCTGTGGATGTTGGTAGTTAGTCTCAGCAATGAGAAAAGAAGCTTTATGGCCAATTTAAAAACAGCTTAGTATGAGTCCTATCCAGTACAATAATCAATTGTAATTATAATCATAGCAACAAATAAAAACTCACTACATGTAAACTACATTACTTTTCCATAAAATTAAAAGAATCTATATAAAATCTCTTAGCACAAATTAATTAAGCTGGTTCCTTGGACTAGACATGAAGGTAACATTAAAAATGAGTCAGAAGCAGACAGGATATCCTGTCCAAACACTATTTGTGCAAATCTTGCTTCTCATAGAATTACATGAAAGTAGCTGCATATTTATCCTAACTGTACTGTTTATAAAAACACAGAATGATTCTTCTTTGTATCCCCTTTTTTATTTAGTCCTGTCAAAGATAGATATTCTATAGTCATGCAGTTATTATATGTGCTTGAATTCAGTGAAACAATCCAACACAGTCCAGCAGTCCACAATACTAGTGGGTTATCCGAAGAAGTTGTTGACTAGAGCCATTTACAGCTCAGCTTATTATTATGGCCCCATGTTACATACCTCGTTTTTATACTTTTCTGCTGGATGGTTAAGACCAAGATAAAGTAAGATCTATATAACAAAAATGTATAATATCCTTTAGGGTTTCTATGATATCATTTAGTTATTTATTGTTAGAAATTCTTTTTTTAATGCTTCTTGTACTATGGATAACCACTAGGAAGATAACAATGTAAAAAGTATTAATTATTGAAACTGTGCAGCTACATTCTCTTAATTCAATGAGTAGAGGCATCTGCGCTAATAGTGTTTATAAATAGAATATCATGTCTGCACTTTGTACAACAAATGATCACTAAGAAAATATGCAATGTATTAATTATTGAATCTGTTCTAATAATTTGATTTGAAACTGCCTCATTGCTATTTGTTCTTCAATGAAATTATGGAAAAAAGAAAAAAAAATGAGTCAGAGTTACATATACTAGCACAAACAATTAGAGATACTTTTAAGACTAGGAGTGGTGGTGCACACCTGTAATCCCAGCTGTTGGGAGGCTGTAAACAGATGGATCACTGTGAGACTGATCTAGTAGTGAGACCCTGAACACCCTGTAGACCTTTCCCTAAAATACAAAAAAAAAAAAAAAAAAAAAAAAAAAAAAAAAAAAAAAAAAAAAAAAAAAAAAAAAAAAAGAAAGAAAAAGAAAAAAATACTTTTAAATGATACTCCTACGGGCTGGGGAGATGGTTCAGTAGAATAAGTGCTTCCCTGGCAGGAGCAAGGGCCTGAGTTCAATACCAGGTTACACCAAAAAAAAAAAAAAAAATACCCCTTTCAGTTCCACATAATGAATTCAAACATTATATACTGTAAACATTTATTAATAAACTTTTTAAAAGATACCCTTTATAATAATAACAATCTGTGAAGATTAAGTGAAATCTGTATACAGACAACCAAAACAATTATCAGGAAATATTAGAAAATATATCTAAATTTGGAGATAAAATATGTTATGTATTAAAGTTAACTGTCTTCTTCAAAAGTATGTATAACTGTGATACACCATTAATAATCCTACTTTTTTAGTGAGAGTAGAAAACTAAAAGCTGATCTTAAAAGCTATATGAGAAATTATCAATGTTAAACTTCTAAGCAATCTACTTTTAAGAGTATACTTAATAAACAGTGAGATTGCACCAAATTTTTAAAAGGAGAAAATAGATTTCAGAAATGAGTCCATGAAGGGAACCACTTAATTTATGGCAAAGGAAACACTGTAAAGCAGTAGAGATCTTAAGCTTTCTAACACATGATGCTTCTCAAAGCATGTATGTGAAAAATAATGACATTGATAACAGATCATACTCAAAGTTTCACTGTAGAAGAATACAATTCCTTTTATTCCTCTGTTTAATACAGGGTCTACAGTGTCTCACTATACAGATTGGACTCATAGTGATCCTTCCTGGTTTTCAGCCTTTCAAGCACTGGGATTACAGGCCCGTGCCACCACACCCAGGCTCAATTGGTATCTCTGAGCACCCTGGCGGTGGAGCCAGCATGGCACACTGGGATCAAACTTCTGTCTCCTTCCACATACTAAGCAGGCCCGACCCTGCTTAGCTTCCAAGATCAGACGAGATTGGGAGCATTCAGGGTGATATGGCTGTAGACTGAATACCCATCTCTGACAAAAGTAAACAAAAAAGGAGGATATAAATGCAGACCATTTTGTAGCAGAAATACATATATATATCTCTCTATATATATCAATATATATATATATATTATCTATATTACAGATAGAGAATTTATATATTATAAATATATATAGATATATAGATAGATAATTTATATATTACAAATATATATAGATATATAGATAGATGATTTATATATTACATATATATAGATAGATAGATGATTTATATATTATAAATATATATAAATATATATCTGCAAATGCAAAATAGTATAGATATACAGCTACTTTCTCTCACTCAGTTCAATAAGAAAGATTTGTACTAATAGTGTTTAGACAAGACATCATGTTTGCATCTTGTACTATGAATCACTACTACGAAGACAACAATATGCAGTGTATTACTTATTGTAATTGTCCTACTTATCTGTTTTGAAACTGTCCCAATGCTATCTCTTTCTCAATAAAATTATTTTTTCTTTTTTTGGAGGAACCGGGGATTGAACTCAGGCCCTTGCACTTGCCAAGGCAAGCACCTATTCTACTGAGCTCTCCAGCCCCTCAATAAAATAAATTTTAAAAAAGCAAAAGCCCTGGCCCCTACATCTGCCTAAGCAGGTACTTTAATCTTCTGAGCTATCTGGCCAGCTCTTTGAATATGATTCCTAAATGAACCACAAAACAGGAAATAGAAAGGATTCAATATTTTGGCAAATGCCCATGGTATAACATCTACAGACACTTAGTTTTCATTTGGATAAGCTCATACCTATTATTCATTATTTTTATAAATTTTGATAATTTTTTGCTTTTGAAAGCTGTCTTTTATCTCAGGGATTTCATAAGCAATATTGGTAAGGTTGGGCAGCTGCTACGGTAGCTTTTCTTGGCTAGGATAAAAGCAAGCTCACCTTCATTGTCGTATTCACTATTTTGCAATTTGCCAATCATGTACAAGTTAACTTTTCTCAGAAAGATGGATTGAATAGTGTAGCAGAAAGACAGAATTTTACAAGCATTAAACATTTTGTTGAATTATGCAGAAGGCAGATATTTTTAGGTTGCCCTACTATTAGCAATGACAAATTTCATCATTTCATTGAACTAGGGATCAGAGAATAGTTCCTGCTATTTAAATTTTTTCACAATTTGAAAAGTAACTTGTGTGTGGCTTACAAATGATATAGATCTATTTCTGCAAAAAAAAAATTCTTTTACATTTATCAAACATTCATAATTTATTTTATTTTGCATTAGTATGTGTTTGCATTTCACAGTTTATAATTTCATAATTATCTTGGGAAGTTGTTACATGTATGTATTACAGATTGTGTTCTTTTTTCCAGTTCATTTCCTCATTCACCCTATTCTGTCCTCTTCCTCTGATTCTCCCATCACCTTTTTTCATACTTGTTGATATTATTGGGCTTAACTCATGTGATGATATTTAACCTTTACATGGCTTGCTGCTACTCAGAGCCTGTATGGTATCCCACTGTTGCTGCCATTTCTCCTTTATTTCCTCCAAAACCCTCAATCTTGCCCCTTTGGACCATTCCCCTATTGCATGAGATCTGAAACCTTATCCCTTGCTATCCATCCATTTATCATGTTCTTTATTTGCACTTTGCCCCTCTCAAATGAGAAGTGCCATGCAGTATTTAAGCTTGTGTGTCTGATTTATTTCACTAAACACATTTTCAGGTGCAACCATTGTCAATTAATGTCTCAAAATTTTAACTCTTTATAGCAGAATTGCATTTTGTATATATATCATATTTTGTTTATCCAATCATCTGGTGAAGGATATACAGGCAGCTCCTAGGACTTACTTATTATGAATGGTGCTGCTGTAAATATTGACGTGTGTGTATACCTGTACTGTGACAGCTTAACCTCTCTGAGGAACATTCAGAGTGGATGAAGAGCTGGGTAATGTGGAATTTCTCATTGGAATTCTTTGAGAACTCTCCATACTGATTTCCACAATGGTTGTGCTAGTCTGCATTCCCACCAACAATGCAGGAGGGTTTTTTTAATCACAACAACCATCTCGGCTTTGTTACTGATTTCCTAATGATTGGCCTTTTCTCTAAAGATGGAATTTTAGCATGGTTTTAATTTCCATTCCTCTAACAGTCAGAGATGTTGAACATTTTTTCATGTATTTGTTAAGCATTTATTATTTTTTTCCTCTGTGTCCATTTTTTTTAGCTCATTTCTTGACTGAGTCTTTCACGTTAGGTAGTTTAATTTTTTCAGTTTTTTGCATATTCTAGATATTAGTCTTCTCTCCGAGGAATAGCTGAGAATTGCTTTGTGGTTTAACTTGAAGTCTTTGGTATGTTAATTTTATTGAGAAAGAAATAGCAATGAGACAGTTTCAAAACAGGATAGGAGGACAGTTACAATAATTAATACACTGCATATTGTTGTCATAGTAGTAGTTATTCATAGTACAAGATGCAGACATAATACCTTGTCTAAACACTGTTAGTACAAATCTTTCTTCTCACTGAATCAAGAGAAAGTAGTAACTTGAAGTATGGCACCACCATGTTGCCTGCTTTTTTCTTATTGCTCAAGATGACTTTTTGTATTTGGTGTATCTTCTGGGTTTATATGAATTTTAGGATTGTATTCTCTTGATCTGTAAAGTGCTCCATTGTTATTCTGACTGGGACTCCAGTAAATCTGTATAGGTTTTGCAAATATGGTAGTTTTGGTAGTACTGGGTCTGTCTATACAGAAGCAAGGGGCATATCTCTGTTTTCTGAAGTCCTCTTTAATCTGTTTGCTCAATTCAACAAACTCTTCAACATATAGGAGAGCACTTTAGTTTTCTCGGGAGGTCTTTCACTTCTTTTGTTAGATTAATCCCTACAAATCTCATGTTTCTTGAAGTAATGAATGGGATTGATTTCAAGATTTCTTTCTCATGCTTTTCATCCTTGGCATACACAAATTCTAATGATTTTTGAGATTTGATGTTGTATCCTGTTACAATGCTAAAATTTGTTATTAATTTTAATAGATTTTTTTGGAGGAGTCCTTTGGGTTTTCTATGCAGAACATAGTATAATGTGTAAATAATGACAATCTGAGCTCTTCCTTCCCTGTATATGTCCCTCTTATTTCTTTGTCTAGCCTCACTGCTCTGGCTATGCTTCAAGTATTATGTCGAATAGAAGATGAGATACGAGGTGTCTTGTGCTATTCCTGATTTTAATTTTCCCCCAGTTAGTACAATGCTGGCTACTGGTTTATCATAAATAGCCTTCATTATATTAAATTATGTTCCTTCTGTGCCTGTTTTCTTTAGAATTTTTATCATAAATGGGTGTTTGGTTTTGTCAAAAGACTTTTGTCCATTAATATGACCATGTGGGCTATCTCAGGGCCCTGGCCTCTGCGCTTTGGGAGTGCTGCGGGACCCTGGAGTGCGCTGGCCCAGCGATGGGGATTCCAGGTGCAGGGAGAACTGGGCTCCCTCTGCCCTCTGTCTGGGCCACCCTTACTTGGCCTGCTCAGCCGCAGGAGCTCACTAGAGCACCCACTCAGTCCAGAGCTCAAAGGAGAGAGGGCGCGCTGTGAATCTGGGGGCTGCCCTCCCTGTACGTGGGTCAAAGGGCAATATTGTCCTGGAGAGAGGCAGGGTTCCAACCCAGACAAGTTTTGTTAGGACTTTGGGGTTTGAGCTGGCCGGGAGAAGAAGACTTGAGGGTTGCGTCCACAAGTCCCTCTCAATCTCAGGGTATGTTGGGGAGCCAAAATCGGAACACTAGCAACAAGTTAAAAAAAAAAATAATAATCATGTGGCTTTTGACCTTATTCTTATTTATGTGGTGTGATACATGGATAGGCTTACATACATTGAACCATCCTTGTGTCTCTAAGATGAAACCTACTTAAAGAAGACGTATGACCCTTTTTCTAATGGGCTGCTCTCTATTGGCTAATATCTTGCTGAGAACTTTTGTATCTCTGTTTATTAAAGAAGTTGGCCTCAAGTTAATAGTTGGGTCTTTATCTCATTTAGCGATCAAGTGACACTGGCTTCATTAATGAATTTGGGAATACTCTTCCCCTTGCAATTTCTTTGAAGAGTTTTAGGAGTATTGATGATGTAACATCTTTAAAAGATTTTAGAATTCAGGCATTAATCTGTCATGCCACTGTTTGTTGTTGTTTTTTTTTTTTTTTTGTTGGTAAATTCTTTATTACTAGATCAGTTTTACCATCAGTTATTGGGTTTCTGAGCATTTTTATAGCTTATTGAGTAGTTTTGGTAGCTTGTGTGTGTCTAGAAATGTTTATTTCCTAAAAATTAGTTAACTTGTTGGAATATAATTTTTTAAATAATTATCATGTTCTGGATTGTGACAGCATCTGTTATGATTTCACCTTTGTAATTTCTAATTGTATTGATATGTCTTTCTTTTTCTCAGTCTTGCTAAGGGCTTGTCTGTTATGTATTCCTTCTAAGAAGCAGCTATTTGATTCATTCATTTTAAAGTTATTTTAGTCTCAGTTTCATTGATTTCTGCTCTCTATTCTTCCCTCCTAATTTCAATTTGGGGCTGTTTTGTTGTTTTGGTCAAGCATCTCAGGACTTCGCATAAGGCTTTGGATTAGAGTCGAGTCTGTTCTGCTTTCCTAATGCATACATTGAGATGAATTTTCCTTTTTAAAGTGTTTTCAGGCCAGTAAGATAACTCAGAAATCTAAGGCACCTGCTTAGGCAAGCTTAGGCCAGGGCAGCGCCTGTGCCCCACATGCCATGCCAGTCCTGCTCTCAAGGCAGGCTGAGCCTGCCGCATAACAAAGAAATAGAACAAAACAAAAACAGGAACAAAAGTGTTGGCTGGGAATATTGCTTAGCAGCCTAAGTGCCTACTTCCCAAGTGCAATCCCCAAAACCAAAAAAAAAAAAAAAAAAAAAAAAAAAAAAAAAAAAAAAAAAAAAAAAAAAGTGGCAAAAAAGCATTTTCATAATATCCCACAGGTTTTGTTGAGTTGTAGTCATAATCACTAAAGTCCAGAATTTCTTAAATTTTTTCTTTAATTTCTTCTGTGACACATTGGTTATTTAGAAGCATGCTGACTGTTTTCCAGGAGTGTTTGTTTCTTCCAAAATATTTTCTGTTGTTCACTTCAATTTTCATTGCACAATGGCTGGAAAATTTCATCTCTGAAATTTGTTTATTGATTTTTGTTTTGTTAACTTGTATACTTGCAAAAGTAGGGTGGGAAAATACCCTATGATTGTGTTAATGCTGATTTTGCCTTGCACCATTGTAGGATTTTATGAAGATAACTGCTCTGGGATTTTTGTGTACATATCTTTATCAATGTTATCTCTTCTTGTTAGATTGTTTCTTTAGTATGTAGCTATCATCTTTCTCGCTTTTAAACTATTTTAACTTTAAGTTTACTATGTTTGATATTAGAAGGGCTACCCAGCTAGCATTCAGGGTCCTGGAACATGAAATGTTGTTTTTAACTCTTTAGTTTTTCACCTATACAAGTCTTTTCCTAATTACATGACTTGTCTGAGTACAGCTGATGCTTGGACTCTGTTATATGATACACCCTATTAGACTGTGTATTTTGATTGGAGAAATGAGGCCATTAACAGTTAGAGATGTATTGGTTATTCACCATCATTGTCTTTTTTTTTTAACCTGACAGTACATCATTTGTTTTACTTTTCTTCATGTTTTGTTGTTGCCCTTGCAATTCCAGGGCCTTCACTGGTTTCCTCTGTGTTTTTCAGAGCATCCATTCCATTGTTTCTCTGGAAAATACTCCCAAGTATTATCTCTAGAGATGATTTAGCACTCAGAAATCTTCTGAGCTGTTTTTTTTTTTTTTTTAATAAAAATATCTTCTTGATCCATCTATTTTTAAAGATCAGCAAAGCTGGATAATCTAATCTGGGTTGGAATTTATTTATTCTTATCATGTGACATACTGCCCTCCAAGCTCTTTTGGCCTTTAGGGTTTGTGCTGAGTAGTCTGCTGTGATCCTAACTAGTTTCTCTCTATTGGAGATTTTTTGTTTTCTCTTTGGCTGCCTTTAAAATTATGGAAATCTTTTCCTGGATACCTGTGAATTTAATGAGGATATATCTTGATAAACTTCTTTCATCACACTTCTTAGAGTTCTACAAACATTGCTTACCTGTATTTCCTTAAATGTTATTCCATAATTTCTGAGGGCATGTTGGTGAATCTATCTGTGTAGTCTCTGAGATTTCCTCTAGCCCCGATTGGCCTTGGTTCTTGTTGTCATCTAGTAGCTCCTGGGTAGGCTTCTCTTCTTTTCTTTTCTTTTTAGCTCCCTTGAGCTCTCATTAAAACTCACTGTTTCTTCCTGAGTATGGCCCTTTTATCTTCACATTGGTCATTTCTGGAATGTATAAATTTTGTACTGTTTTTGTTTTAGGCATTTCTGTCTAACATCTTGAGAATTCCATGTCCTTTACAAATCTATCATAGATAGTTTAACCATTTTAGTTAATCAGTCCAGTTTTTACTTATTTTTCTGAAATTCACAGTGGGCATATTGAGTGTACCTGCTATACAATTTTGTGCATTTTTCTCTTTGAACTTATCTATTTTCATCATTTTTTTCTGTTAGTTTTCTGTAGACATTTTTCTTACCCATTTCAATCTTTTTCTCTGTCTTAGAGTGTAAGAGTAATATAGGACTTTCATATGACATATAGGCAAATTAACCTCCAACCTTCTAGATGTCTGGTATACTCTGTTAATGTTTCTTGAAATTTAAGAACAAATTCTTTTTTTTTTTTTTTTTTTCTGCAGATCTGGGGATTGAACTCATACCCTTGCACTTGCCAGGGAAGCGCTTATTCCACTCAGCCATCTCCCCAGCCCTTAAGAACAAATTCCAAGGAACAATATGGAGAATAAGAATATAAAGTATTTATTGAGAGAAAAACAGTTTCTATCTAAAAGAGATAAGAGAGCATGTGGTAACTGGGTTGCCATGGGTTCCACTTATAGGGAAGGTACATAGAGCAAAATCCCAAGGTGGTGCCACATCAATGACAAGGCGGGTATGAGATGAGATAAAATTATAGTCAACCAATATGATTACAAATATAGTTGCATAGATAATACTGGTCTGATAGGAAAGCAAATCACATAGAAAATGTACATGAGAAAAACAAGGACCTTTCCTGGAAACAGTAGATCAAGGTGGCCTTGGTTCCCCCACCCAGAAGACTGATGTCTGTTTAAAATACCAATCATTACCATATATTCCTCAGGGAGAGTCAGAGACTCATGTTCTTCCCACTATATCCAATGACATAGCTTGGAGCACAGTTTGCCGTGAGCAGCAAAGGTATTTCACTGCCTCCTGGCTGGCAGTGCACTAGCCCTGTCTGTGGTGGGCACTGAATTTGCTCCTCTGCAGTGATGGCCGAGCCTTCTGTATTCTTCTATTTCCTTTTCCTCTGTCAATTCTCTTGTTCTCATGTTCCTCCCTTCATTTTGGTTTGTCTCCTAGTTACTTTCCTCCGCTCTTCTGAAACCTCATCCTGGAGAAGCCAACTGCTGGAACACATGGCTGGCTCTGCTACCTTCTCTTCGGTGCTCTCAGAGTCTTTTGGCGTGGCCCCTCCTGTACTCAGTCATGTTGGATCTTCCAGATCGTTCCTTCTCAGTTGGCATTTCCTCAGCTTCTATGATGGGCCACTTCCTCCAATCAGCCATGTTGAATCTCCTATTCCAGGCTTTGGCCTTGACCAAGACCACATTGGTTGTTTAACTGGTACTTCTGCTGGCCTGTGAGGAAGGGAAGCAACGACGAGCCACTTCCATGTTGGTAGTGGCTCAGCCACGGTGTGGAATACACAGCCCGGAAACTCATAAGGACCCAGCCTGGAGATCTGAGTGTCCCACTAGCACTAGAGGTCTGAGCATTCATCATTCTTCCTTATGGGATCAATTATTAAACAAAAAGTTGGAAATACTGGTTTAAAGATATTAGCTGATATCTTTCTATTAAAGTGAGCGGTTCTTCATTGTTTGAGATTTATATTTCCTTTGTTTTTGTTTGTTTGTTTGTTTGTTTGTTTGCAGAATGGGGATTAAACTCAGGCCCTTGCACTTGCCAGGGAAGTGCTTATTCCACTGAGCTGTCTCCCTGGCCCCGTATATTTCCTTGTTTTAAAAGTAACATTTATGTTCCTTTCATTATCAATTTTGAAGTAATAAAATGATATAATTACACCTGATGGTAGAAAATTTTCTTTCATTTGTATTTTTTTAAATTTTATTTTGCTTTTGTTTTTATAAAACCATGACTTTCCTTTCTTCTTTTCTGATTTTTGCTCTCTCTATTGCATTTCTCTCTCTTCTTCCCTCTCTCCTTTCTTTCCTCCTATCCTTTTTTCTGCCTTCTTTCCTTTCTTCTGTCTTCTCATTTATTTATTCTATTTTGAGTTGTCACATTTTTTCCACAACAAATCTTTCTCTTAGCTGACTTTCATGTTCTTATTTCATTTAGAATGCCTCAAATAGTTGTGAATATTTCCTTATTTTCTGACACTATATGATATTTGAAGATTATGTTGTACTTTCTTTTCCCCAGACTTGGAATCAGCCACTTCTCCAAGGAGTCCCATATCTTTTTTATTTATTTATTTATTTTTGGTGGAACCAGGCAACTGAAATCAAACCACTGTGCTTGCCAGGCAAGCGCTTATTCCACTGAGCCATCCCCTCAGCCTCAGGAGTCCCATGTGTTGGTCACCAGGAAATGATTGAGAAAACAGCATTTCAGCAGTAGTTGTGTTTATATTACACACTAAATTTTTAAAGTTGTTTGGTTTTGTTTTGTTTTGGCAGAACTGGGGATTGAACTCAGGCCCTTGTGTTTGCGAAGGAAGGTCTTGTTCTACTGAGCCAACTCCTCAGCCCCTAAAGTTTTTTTTTTTTTTTTGTAATAGCTAGAATTTTCCTACCACACATCATCATTTCTTTGAGTCAAGAAAAACTAAAATCAATTATCTTGTGCTGGCCAGATAGTTCAGTTGATTTAAGCACTTGCTTATGCAGCCACAGGGACCGGGGCTCGATTCCCAGTGTTCCACGATGAGACTGTGATTGAGACTGGCCATGGCAGCATAGGTCTGTAATCCCAGCGCCTGAGAGGCTGAAAACAGGAGGATCACAATGAGTTGAATCTATGTAGTGAGACCCTGTAGACCCTGTACTAAGATACGTTTAAAAAGATACAAAAATTATCAATTCTTTTAATAATTTTTGAGTGTACAACATATTCTTACTAACTAAACTCAGCATATTACACAATAAACTTGGTCAACTCATTTCTCCTGTGAAATCTAACTTTTTATAGTTTGCCCAACAGTTCTACACTACACCTGTGTTACCCACTATCCTATTGGTGCATAGATTTGATTGCTTTAGATTCTATCAATAAATGAGAACATGCAGTACTTCCAGTCTTATTTCACTTAACATTGTGTTCTCTAGTTAACTGCTGTATTACAAAGATGGTGATTTTCTTGTTTTAAAGCATGAATTAAATTTATTTTAATTCATACATAAAAATAAAATTTGTGCTCATTCATAGCATACCATGAGATGTTTGGATACATACACATCACATATTGGTTAAATCAGGTTAAATATACTGACCTCAAAGATTTAACATTGTAATGTAAGACAAACTGTGCAAAATCCTTTCACCTGCTTTATGAAATACAAAGTATAGAAAAGAACAGCTCAAAACACTCATTTCACAGCGGTCAGGAGTGGAGCATAGAGAGGAGCACCAGTGAGCACACACTTTCCCAAGGAAGGGACACCATAGCCCATGCCCATCTGTCCCTGTTTAATATCACATTATGAGCAATTTCATCACCATGACCCAATCAGCATTCCCCATTTCAATTCAAATTGGTAAGTAAGCTTAATTATCACACTTCTGCATAAGATTAGTAAAGTTTCATGTGCATTTTATCTTACAATACTTAATAAGGCTAAAATTGCATTATCAATATCACCAACTGCAAACTGTTCTGTTTTTCTGATCTTCTTGAGATAGGGTCTTACTTTGCAGCTCAGGCTGGCCTTGAGCTCACTCTGTACCCCACGCTATCCTCAAACACTCAGTGATCCTCCTGCCTCAGCCTTCTGAGTGTGAGGATTACAGGCTTATGTCACCATGCTCAGCACTAACTGCAAACTTCAAGTAAAGAGAAAAATTATTTTTCAGATTACTAAAAGTACTGTGTGATTTATACTAGATTTAGAAAATGAGATAAATGTTAGAAAAATCAGGCAGAGCAAAACAATCTTCTGCGGGAACAAGAAAACTAATTTGGGAAGAGAAGCGAAGAGAAGAGATAAAACTTTAGACATCACAGAGTGCATTCTTGGCATTGCTATCATTAGGTCCTTGTCCCTTTTTAAAATAATTTTTATTCATTTTAATGAGAAAAAAAGATGAAATATTGATGAAACAGTTTCAAAACAGTTTAGTAGGACATCTACAATAATTAATACATTGCATATTATTGTCTTTGTAGTAGTTATCCAGAGGACATTATATGTATATGTATATATATATATATATATATATATATATATATTATATTATTTTTTTATTTTTATTTTTTGCAGAACCCGTGATTGAACTCAGGCCCTTGAGCTTGCCAGGGAAGCACTTATTCCACTGAGCCATCTTTGCAACCCCAAGGACATAATATTTTATCTAAAAAATATTAATATAAACTTTTATTCTCAGTGAACTAAGAAAAAGTAACTATATCTACTGTAACTTTCTTCTGTATACATATATCTTTTATTTTCCTTCCCCTTTTTTCACACACACAAAAAAAACCTGTTATTTACACTTTTGTGAAGTTAGTAACATATGACACTAGGTTGTCATTTTTGACTCTGACTACACTTCCTGGTCTTTCAAAAGTTACGTTATTTTTTTCCTTGAAGGTAATTACTTTCAATTTTACTTTAAAAATATAACACTTAGGGTTCTTACAATGAAGTCAGGAGCTATATGCATGTTTGCTTAATGCTATAATGATAAAACCCATTTTACCAACCAGACATTTCCACTGGGTTCAATCCTCAGCAACACAAAAAAATCAGACATGTCCTGTAGCTCACACGATTACCACAACTTTCTTTCTAAAGCTTAGCTTTAGCTTTTGAACTAAAATTTCTACAAAAAGATAATTTTTTTCCTGAAACAGTATTTGACCAGTAAGCATCAGTTTTATTAGCAGAACTGAATATGTGGGATTGTACACAATTGTGAAAATGCATACCTCAAATACATTTGTCTTTTTTAGCCACATAATTAAGAAATAACAATGGGTTTCTACTGGCACGAATGTCAGTATAGTTCTGTTCTAAAAATACCAACATCACAGCAGAAATTACTTGAAAAATCATACAGTGATTTTTTAAAATTTTTGTTTCTTGTGATACTCAGAAGCGAAAACTTCTGTTCCCATCAAGGTTTTTTTTTAATATCATTGATATTAAAAAGTAGAAAAGTTATTCTCTATTTGCCTCACTCTATTGCTGTCCCAAGTGGAAATATTAGTAAGATTTTGTGTTTGAATTGCAAAAACCAGGAATATTATGGTTCTGATTTAATTAGTTGTTGATTTATAATTTACCATATAGTTTTTCTAGGAATACAAACACTAATACTTTAGGAATCAAATACTGTACATTCCTTTTCAAAAACTTAGCATGTCAAATGCCAACTTGTAATTAATTTTACCTCTGTGCTCTGCTATAATACTTCCTCATTGTATGTAATTTAATAAAGTCGTTGAAATATTTCAGAGCAGTATTTGCAGAATACTGCAATTTGTCTCCAATGTTTCAAGTATGTATTAGGTATAAAGCAGTTTAAAAGTACACGATGAATAATCTTTAAAGTTAGTCTCAACTCTTGGTAGTAGTAAGTAGTTACCAGAAAAGTTGTCCTTCTTTCTAAAATAACTTCAGAAGTGTATGCAAAATTATGGGCAACAGTACAGTTATTTCTTGCACAAAACTCTCTTACTCCCAAGTCTCCCCGTTGTCTTTAACAATTTCTATCTCCATTTAATAAATGTTTTTCCTTACTTTCAAAATACTTTCTAAAGTTTATCTTTTAGAATGTTGTGGTAACATTGTTCAACATGAAGTCAGATATGATTAGAACACATTGAACTTGTGAGACTGCCAAAATATTAGCAACAAGTATAAAAATATTGATTTTTACCCACAGTTGGCAACATGATTATTTTCACATATTCTAACAATAATGTGTACAATATGCAATTATAGGATTGATTGAAGTTTGATTATTTTTGAAAAAAGTGACCACTCCATTAGTAATAAGAGCCAATTTTGGAGGAGGCATTTTTGGATTAAACATCTGCAATGCATACTGCTATCTCAGAAAAGAACTAGGCAAATGCTAAAATGGAGCCTTCTGTGATCATTTTCAGCATTATAATTTCCTGCAAATTTGAATGATTTGCAAAACTGTGATAGATTTCCCTATTCAGGATGAATTCAAAGGCTTTGTAGATTCAAAAATAGTTTTGCTGAGGCAATGAGAAGTAATGTACTATCAGATTAGAAGCTTTTCATGTTTCACCAAGCCAAACAGAAGCTGAGAAAGAATTCACATCTAACTGAAGTCCTGCTTCTCCTCTTTTATTTATTTAATTTTTAAATTTTAATTGCTCTGATCTCTCTCTCCTACTCTTTCCATGTTTTGATTCTCTTTGTAGCACCTTGCCAAGAAAAATATTTTTTTACAATTTGATAATTAAGTATTGTTATAAATAATTTATAAATGTAATTAAAAATTTAGATTTTGTATTTCTGGGACACTTGGGAAAAATTCTGTCTTAAAATGTAAAAGAGTCAGGAAAACAATTCTGGGGGCCCTATATAGGTATCAAACCATATGTGATGGAGAACACAACTTAACATGTATGTAAATACTATTTTTCTTAAAGGCTATGGAAAAATCTTCAATTACATTTCATACACTTATTCTAATAGATGTTGACTGGAATACCACATGGATTGATATTATGCAAGTGTGATAGTCCACATTCGTGGACTTTCGTACATAAAAGTATTATATTAGAATATGATGTGACATACCCCACTCAAAATAATTTAGATCACACATGCAGTAAGATATGCTCTACACAAATAGTTATTGGTCCACAAATGCTTAATTAATAAATTATTAAATTTTTAATTAAATGTTGACAGAATCTGAAGAACATAAAGCAGCCTCAGTGAAATCATGAATGTCTACATAATATTTGTCATGTGTGAACAACTATATTTCCAATGATATCAGATTTCCACCTAATCTTTATTAATAATAATATGGCATGATTACTCAATAAATTGATCATGTTAAACATTCAAACATAGAAACAAAAACTAGATGCTTTTTCTGAAAACTATTTCAAAATTTTCTTCTTTAATTTTTAAAATTTATAGCTTCTGGACTCGAATGTTGAATGCAGGACATTAGATCGTAAACATGTTTAGCAACTTTTCATAGGAGCTGTAAGCAATTCTTGGTGAGGCCTGCTGTCTCAGGCCTAAAAGAGTCATCTGATAGATAGTTTCACAATTTAGAGTTATTTATGATATGATAAGGCTGTTTTTACAAATGTAAAATCGGCTGCTTCATCACAGGCAGAACCAGAAGTCCAAAGTATGTAGTTTTTAGTACAAACAAACCATAGCCTTACTTAAAATTTCATAGATTAATTTCTAACATTTTTATAATTCTATAATCAGGAATCTTTGAGCTATAATACTTTATTTGATTCTTTCTACAGTTTTTGTAAAAGGTAGAGAAGGAATACAAGCATTCTAACTGAATTAGGACACAGAGAATAGCATATTCATTAATTCTTTTCATTAGACCCAGCTGAGACTTTCAACAAAAAACAGTTCTAGTTTAAAACTCTCTGCCCATTAGAAATTAAACTGAGGGAACTGAAGCTCTTTGAGCATTTCAAGATTAGTCATGAGATGCATTAATACTTTGTCACTGACAGTAGATACTGGATTTAAATATTAACCTAACAGAGAAAAAGCTTTATATTCCATTATGTATTTTCTCGACCTCAAAACTGGAGATTTTATTTCATTTTAGAAATTGAAATGAAGAAATCTCAAGCTATTAAGAAGGTCCAGAACTTACCAGCCCAATGAAATGTGACCACCTTTTAGGAAAAAGTCCCCCTTTAAAATGGTAAAAAGAAGCTGGGCATGGTGGCGCAGGCCTGTAATCCCAGCACTCAGGAGGCTGAGGCAGGAGGATTGTTGTAAGTTCGAGACCAGCCTGAACTATAAAGTGAGTTTAAGGCCAGCCTGAACTGCATAGTGAGACCCTGTCTCAAAAAAAAAAAAAAAATGGTAAAAAGTTGAATAATTTATTCAAATTTTTCTTATGTAAGAAATATCTGTGTGATACTCAGTAGGTTAACTCCTGCATATGGTTGAGTGACAGTGAAATAGATCATTTATGGTGTGACAGAAAGTTGTGGTAAACTTCATGTTGGACAGAGGACAGGTGAAACATGCGTAATTATTTTCTCAGTTTACAGGGCCCAGGGCTTTGCTTGCTTGTATGAATATTTCAAGGATTCAGTAATTTAGGTATAGTTTGGATTTTTAATTTTCTGCCAAAAAATCATGCTATTCAGAAGAGGCAAAAAATATCTATTTTGACTCTAATTATGCCAAGCATTTTAATAGCCTATAGATGAGACAAAGAGTTAGAGAGATGCTTACTTAATTCAGTTGAAGACTTAATTAAGATCTCAGTTCTATCAGGCACTTAATATTGCATTTTATGTCATTTGTTCTGTTATTTTTCAATAGCATATAATGGTCTGTCAATTGTATATGATTATGGATAGCTATTTATGGCACTGGGTCTTGCTTCTACACTTAATTACATTTTTTTTGTGAGGTTACTATTATATTACCACTGAGATTTTATTTGAATCTCTTCTTACAATTTTTCGCTCATTAAGATTTAAATTACTAGCTGCAGATTCTTTTGTCTGTGCTTTTTCACTGTTTCTGTTTTTCTATTTCTAGGTCCAGTCTGGTGTGTTGTTCTTGTTGATCACTTTAAAGGATTTAAGGAGTACAAGAGAAAAAAAATCATTTACTTTTGCCATATGCTAAGCTTTCAATAAACGATGCACTGAAGAACAGCATGCACTATTATGATTATTAATGATATATTTGGTTTTTGATTATTAATGATATATTAATGATATACTCCGTTTTTCACTCTCCCTTTCAGTCCATTACACACCTATCTTTCTACTCAGTCACTGTAGTGTACTAAAGCTTTTCCATCTCAATTGCTAACAAATATGAATTAGAAACAATCATGACTATTCATCACAAATACAGCATTTTTGTCACCTTGTGTATCTGCCCATTCACAAAAGTATTTGAATCATTCATTTATTTACAAGTGTAGTAACACATTTTGTTTAGTTTATAATAAGAGTCAAGACAGATTAGATGCATGTATTATTAGAACTCTTCCTTGAAAGTAGTATGATTGCTCCATTTTTAACACTACCCCTGGAATTATCATTTTAATGTTTTAGCAATCATCTGCATATTTCTTTACACAGTTACTTAAAATTACATGGGGGAAGTCGATTCTCATTTTTAAAAATCACATAGTTGGTTTTGTATTATTTTCCCAAGGACTTCATTCAAATTGCAGCGATCCCTTGCTAGCATGTCCTAATATGCCAGCCAATAAATAGATCCTTATTTCTATTCATGGGATTCTATAACCAATAGCTGGCTGGTGACAAGTGTTGAAATCAATCAAATCAGAAATATGTGCTCAATGGATGGGTAGGAGAGTCACTGGCTCTGCTCATAAAGTGCACTTTCTATATAGTAATAGAAGGTACATGTCATTAAGAGTTCCAAATATCTCAAGTTTAGGGAAGTCTCTGGGTAATATATGCAGTAAAGAACATTATCAGACACTAGGAAACAATAGGCTTCTATCAATCAACATATATTTAAATATGAACAGCTTCTGGGAAAGCTTTGGGTATTTTTCTCTTTCCCTGACACTGATGTTAATTAAGTATCATAATTTAATGAACCTGGAAAAAAAAAAAGATTGACATTTGTACAATTAGTGTTCACACTGCAAGCAAATCCGATGCTCTGAATCTGAATTTCAGACAAATGTTACTGCCATTGTGCACACAGAACTCTGACACCAGCTCGGCTTCCACATCCCCCATTATATTTCTAGGATCAGCAGCATAAAATAAATGAAGCGAGACAAGGTTTCTGCTACAATCTTGCTTTACTCAGCTAAGAAACACATATACAATGAATGGGGCACCATGAATGGTGGCATGGTTTCTTAAAAGTGCAGGGCAGCATGGTCAGATAGCAAAATATTAATTGGCAATATATCTTCCCTTACATTTGCATCTTATATGCAGTCTCATGTATTCTAGATTTAGCTTCTTTCTTTGCTTTTAAGAGGCTTTAATGTACCCGCTCATTATTCTACTGGAGGACTCATTCCCTGTGAAATTTAGTTTGCTTTGTTCCAAAGGATAAAATACTCTGCTTTCTGTGAACAGATGCTGGACAGAGAAAGGACTCCAAATGATTGATTTAGTCCAATGATTCTAAATTTCATATGGTAACACATTAATAAGTATGAAATACTAATTTGTTTAAGTTAAATTGACATTTGTTTAGCTTTAAAGGGAATGAAATATATGAAATTAGGTAGAGCTGAAGAGAAAAGAACAGAATAAAAGAGAGTAGATTGAATTGCACATAGTAATGTAGATTATTTTCAATTATCTGTTTGTGTGCATACATGAAATTGTAATATGACAAGTATATGAATTACTCATTGTAGGGTGAAGATCAAAATATTCCATAGGCACTTGCTTATTCTAACCAGCATTCTACCTAACTTAAAAGTGCAGTTCCCACTCTGTATGATGCAATGAAGCTGAATACAAGCCAACTGTAATGACACTCTAAAAGGACCTCGAGGGGCTGGGGAGATGGCTCAGTGGAACAAGTGCTTCCCTGGCAAGCACAAGGGCCTGAGTTCAATCCCTAGTTCTGCCAAAAAAAAAAAGGACCTCGACTTACAAGCCCTCCTCTTAAACTGTGAGTGAGACTCATGAATATATGAGATTACATTTGTGATTAAGTTACTTAGCAAGGATGAAATAACTTTCCAGGTTTAAATATGTGTTCATGGGAATGAAGTTTATCCTATGTGTATCCCACCAAACCAGGTGAGTCCTTCAGCAAAGGATCTTGAAATAAATGAGGAGAAACTGCAGCAAATCTGCTCCAGTTATTCTTGAAAAATCAAAGTGCCACGGTATGCAGAGTCATACGTGCGACATGGAGCAGTCAGTGACTTGTACAAGTCAAGGGCTTCAGTCCTACAAACATAAGAAAATTATTCACAGCAACAAACAAGCAGTTTGAAAGAAGACTATGTTTTAGATGAGTGTGTAGGTCACCCAACACCTTGGACTCTGCCTTATGAGGCACAAAATTAAGGCTCTAGCTGTGCTGCAGTTAGATGTCCATAATCAGAACAAATTAAGGAAATTATTCCATAATGTTTTAAGTAACTACATTAATAGAAAATTTTCACATTAAAAAAGACAGAGCAAATAATACCCCAGGCACATGGGATCCCCATTTTTCTGTCCTGAGGCCCATGCTGCTCACTAAGCAGGGAGATTTTCTTCTGTCCACTAAGTCTCTACAGCTGAGGCCATCATTGGATCAGCTTCTTTCACATGTGCAGAACTTGTTAAAGGATTGGTTTTACTCATCTGGCTTCTCATTATGTACCCCAATTCGTTTCAAAAGCACAAAGAATAATACATGCAGGTAAGGAATAGCACTTGGAATATAATTCTCACATCCTTGTAAAATAGATATTAAACCTGCTTTTCCAAAGAGAAAAACAAAGGTCAGGGAAGTTAAAAAATGAAAAGTTTTGCACACAGTTACTTGAACTAAATCTATCCAAAGTCCAAATGTCTGTCATTATTCTATCATTAAATTTCTCAAAGCAAAAATAAATTACATTTGATTTACTGTGAAGCAGAATGAAGTGTGATGAGTGAGGCGATTTTTAGCAAAACTCTAAGTTAGTTGGGCCACTGTCTCTACATTTATTCATTTAGGAATATGTATGTGTATGTTTGTGTGAGAGAGACAGACAGACCGACAGATGGACAGACAGAGACAGAGAGACTAGCAGACAGATGGAAAGATATGATTCCTGTCCTTTGCAGTAGCAGGAATTGTGATGACTAATAAATACATATTTTCATTTAATCACTAGCTGAATTTTGTTAGCTCTCAATCAATTAACAAAACAGTTTATAATTTAATTTTAAAAGTAAATGAATCAATACCCCACTAATTCCATAAAACCTATGCAATGGAATTTCCATTAATTAAAAATTTAGTATGATTTAAATGGCATGAGGCCTGAAATTGAAAAAAGGCAAAGGAATAAGCTATACATTTTAGAAAAGTAAAGAAGAAAAATGCTAGAAATTTGCTATTTTTATTTTATTATAATAATACATTATTATAAATTACTCTTAAAAAGTGAAACTATCTTTACTAGCAACCATTTAATGAACAGTGTTACAGATATTTTCACACATAACTGTATACTAAGCATAATTTTTTAGCATATGATTTAAATTTTCTCTTTGTTTATCATATTAGTTAATTTCTATCCAAGCTAAACATAAAAATTAAAAGTATTTTAGCACATTAAAATATCAAAATACCTTTACAGGGGCTGAGGAGATAGATGGCTCAGTAGAATATGTGCATCCCTGGCAAGCACAGGGCCTGAGTTCAATCCCCAGTTCCAATAAAAAAAAAATAAAAAATAAAAATAAAAACTTTACAATTCTGTAAAAAAAAAAAAAGCCCTCTGATTTCAATCTAACTCCCCTCCAACAACTCAGTTCTTCAGAATTAAAAGTATATGAATAGAGTCATCTGATAAACAATCCATATTTGAAATTAAAACGAGCCACATCTGAGGGTCTTGTGGAAATGAATCCTCCACTTGCAGCACGCCTCGGAGCTACAGGAACCTAACACTCCCAGCACAACAGTAGAAGAGAAAGGTGCTGTGTTCTACAAATTTGAATTACAGATATTTTGGTGATTCTTTTTGTATTCCTACTTTAAGATTTCATGGCTAATATTCTCAGTCACAATGAACAAAATGATTCTTTGCCAACTCTTACTCTAGTGCTGATGTAAATTATTTTTCTTCCAATTCGTAGACCATACATTTAGTTAAACAGCAGATATTTTAAAAGTTGACTTGGTGCATACATATGCTTATGCTGCACTGTGCATATCATGATTTATTAGGACAGCATATACTTTTAAGGCTTCTTTCAGTCTTCTGACTTCTTATACATCTCTTTTCTTTGCTCTGATCTACTCTTCAATCATTGTCCCTTGTAGTTTAGAGTTGTACAACTTATAGTCTACTTCAGAGACCCAGGAGAATTGCTTGATCCCAGGAATTCTAGACCTGCCTGGGCAGCAACTTGTCTTTTCTTTTTGATAGAGGAAGTATGTGGCTTTTGATCCAATGAAAAAAAATTTTTTAAATATTTAGGAGAAAAACTGGATTTCTCCACTTCTAATTGTGGATAAAAGCTGGAGGTATACACTGAAACAGCATGAAAAACTTTAGCCCCTGGTCACCAGGATTATTTCACAAATGACTTCCAACCACAAGTCTTTCAAGAAAATGCCTGATTTCATAATTTTGAAAATTTCATGTTTCTATTAAGAAGCAATATAACACATGTCCAAAAAACAACATATTGGGCTACCTTCAATGTCCTGCGTTGCCTGACCTCCCTGCAAATAAGAAGAATTTCAAGGGGTGCATCTAATGATGGGCCTGGGGTGGGCACAGTTTCTGGCAATTGCTTAAGATGCCCCATCAAAGGTTTCTGATGATGGGAACCAATAATTAAATCCAGAAAATAGAGTAATTATATTACGCTGTGAAAGGGAAATTGACAGTAAGGGTCAGGAGTGAGTGTCCATATTTAGCTAGTGCCTGGAACATCTTCTCTACATAACAGTGCTACAATTCCACTTTACAGTATATATCTGTTTATACTACAATCTGTTCTTAAGACATCTTGCATGATTACTATACTTTATCAAGAGCAACAAATCACTAACAAGTTGTGTAACTTTACTCTTGCATGACTACCTTGGCTTAAAGAATTCCTTAGATCACTAATAAGTTGTGTAACTTTAATTCTTGCATGACTACCTACCATTTTCAGTTAGGGAAATTTGGAGCTGCCCAAATAAACAAAGAAAAAGTAATTCTCCTCTCTAAGGTAAATTTTGAGTTAATATATCTGTAGATAAGTTACTAACCTTCAGAATATTTTTTCTTTTTTAACCTGGCAAGTCTGCCTGGTCTCTTTGAGTAGAATCACTAAACTATTTTTACTAAATAAATTGTATATATATATATATATATATATATATTTTAACTGAAGTGAGAAAGATTTTTAGCTGAGTGGCAGCTTGTCAGAAAAATTTATTAATTTTTGACATAAAACATACATAAGCTCTACTGTAATGGTTTTCAAATTTTGGGAGTGAGAAACCGTTTATTCCACTTACAAATTTAGTGAGGACCCCACAGTCTTTTGTTCTTTGCATTAAATCTATTGAACTTATTACTATTGGAAAATACAATGTAAAAAGTTTAAAAATATTTTATGAAAACATATAAGCTTTACTGCTAAACATAAATTATATTTGAGAAATATATGGCTCAGAAACTAATAAGAAGCATTATTTTCTGTTGTGTGGATGTCTACAATGGCTGCTTTAGTAGAGATAGGTGGATTCACATGCGTGCTTCTGTTTTCAGTCTGTTGGAGCGTGGCTTAGGAGTGAAGCATACGAGAAAAACATGGCCTTATATTTTTACAGGATGATACTGCAGAAATGTTTGGGGAGACCTTAATGGGGGCCACAGATCATGCTTGCAAAGCCACGGCTTGTAGGTACCCTCATAGACTCTATTTCCTCTCTCCTCGCACATGTTTTATACTTGATTTTTCTTCATCTTTCCCTTTATATTTTATATGGCTTTGTTTCTATCTTGTTGCCTTATGCATTATTCTCCACCATATTGATCTTGTTCTTCATTTTTCTTTTGTTGATCTCTAACTCTCTTTTTTAATTTTGCTATTTCCCCTTGAAATCCTGTTTGTTTTTCTCTTTCACATGATCTATGAAAATGAAGTATGTATCCTTTTATAGTATCTAGGAAAGATACTATATTGTTAATACATGGGAAGATGTACAATAACTCCCATTTATTTCTCCCCATTTTTTCCTGAAAATAAGACTATCTAGTTATATAAACAAAGCAATAACAAAATGTCAAATATTTTTAATTATTCACTTTACCTCAGTTCATATATCCAGTTTTGTAATTCCCTTCCCAAAATTCATCCTGCATTTATTTGTCTCCAACTCCACATCTCTGAGGCAAATTCAATTTTAATCCATTTTTCTACCATTGTTATATCACAAAAGTCTAACAACTATTTTATGTCTTTCCTCTTACCCAAGTCTATTACCACAATTTTTTTTCACTCAGTGACCAATTTGATATCTAATGATGCTACGGGTAAGACACTTGAGCTCCTTCTCCAGTTGGGATACCACACCCCAGCTGTTGTAAGTATTGCTGATAATACTTCACAGCTGACCAGGTTTGTTCTGAGGGACTACTTTTCAAGATGAGAAGCTAGCTCCTCTGAGGGTTAGCCTTTAAGCCCAGGAAGGATAGAAAATGGCCAATGACATAAGTGGGATGAAATAAGCTGACACCACACACTTCTGTGCTCTACAGATTCCCATTTGATCAGAACAAAGGTACTTATTCTTTTTTTTCTTTGTAAAACCAAGGATAGAACTGAGCCATCTCCCTGGCCCTAAGATGACGTCTTTACCACTTGTTTCCTGTACTCTTGCTATATTGAGCTTGCACTTTGTCTCAAACTCTTCTAAATAATCTAAGGTAAAACACTTAAGATCCAATATCATATGCCAAATTATATTTGTTTCCTCTTAAAACTTTGCAGTTAATTCCAAACTCTTTATTATTACCTGAAAAATACTGCATCTATAGGTGGGTACCTACTGAAACACTGATGTCATCTCTTGTCAACCAGCTGAAGAAGGTAGGTCCTCAGGGCACTTGGTTTTGCTACTTTTTGTCTGAAAAGCTCTTTTGTCTAAATTTCTGTAGAAACAGTTTTTCTTCATTGAATTTTAGACTTATCATTTTATAGGGCTTATATTAATATTCTACATAAATTTTCCCTTAATTTCAATTCCATAATTTTATTAAATTACTATTTTATGTTTTTTAGATAGGTTATTATTGGAAATCACCTTGTTTGTATACTTTTCAAATATTGGCCATCCATGATCTAGGAGGGAGAGGTTTAATTCAAGTATTAAAGAGATTCACCTCCTAGGCAGTGGGTTCTAAGACAGAAATGTGGCCTGAGGGCCTTGTGAAGTCAGGCTGATTAGTTCATGGCAGGAGGAAGTAGCACCAGAGTGGAAGAGGTTAGGTACCAGATATGGGCCCTGGACCACACTGCCAAGGCTTACACAGACACTTCCAGTAATATGCTCCACCAATCTAAGTGGATCCCAAAGGCATTTCTGTTGACAAACCACCACATCCTGACCTTTATCAATTTCATAGCCAAACATCTCTCCTTGAACCATATTTTATCTCCCAATAAAGACAACAACAAACACATTTCTTTACCTAGCATAACAGAAAATCTTCATATAATTAGAAATGTGACTACTTTCCCAGGAGGTCCAACAGCTTTTCAAAAGTCCAAGTCAAATTCTCTTCCAAAACTGAAGGCAAACTCTTAGCAGGTAACTTCTAAAAGAAAAGAAAAAATCTTACATAATTTCAAGTTAAAATGGCACAAGTTAAGCGTTTTCATTTCAAATCATTACTATTTCAAAAGGAGAAATAGGAAAATGGAAAATATTTGTACCAAAACAAGTCCAAAATTCACCAGGTCAAACATTAGTTCCTGTTGCTCCATATTCAATATCAGTGCACAAAGTAAAATGAGAGCTCCAAGAACTCTCACCCAAGAACCTACTTTTTGATGCCTAGAAGGCCTTTCACTTAGCTGGCTCTGCTCATGGTGTGTAGTTCTCCTCAGCAGATGTTCTGTATTCCTGTCATTCCCAACTTCCTAAGGTCTCCAGTCTACCTTCTCTTTCACTTCCATAGATCCATGTATTATCTTCTCAGAGACAGCTTCCCTGGCTTTCTGAGCCTTCCTTTAAAATTGCCTTTGTTTCCTTACCTATGTGACACATGTATTTGATTTATTTCACCAAAGATAATGGTCTTAAGGTGCACCTATTTACCTAGAAATGTCTCAAATTTATCTCTCTTTATGGATAAGTTGTACTCTAGTATATTAAAAAAAATCAAATCTTTTTTACTCATTCATTGGTTGATGGATATTTGAGGTGTTTCCAAAATTTAACCATTATAAACTGCCTCTGTAAACATAGCATGCATATATTGCTGTGGTATGTTGCTTTTAATTTTTTTCAGGAAGACTCCATGAAGAGGAATTTCTGGATCAGACAGAGCCTCTCATCCTAATTTTTTCTTTTAATTTTTTAAAAAGAGAACAAAATAGTATTAAAACAGAAAAAATTACAAGTGATCCAGAATTTCACTTAACAAAGTCATATGAAATTCACAGTATTTGTTGTAATACATAGTGTTGTCTTCCAACCAGTTATTCATATTACCATATTTATGCATGCAAAATTGGAAGAAGAAAGAAAAGAAAATGTGTAAGAAATTAAAAAAGGACACAAAGCAAATTAAACATTATCTGTTTCTTTCCATAGACCAGCAGAAATGTACAATGCAATTGTCCAAGTTATCCTTTTTATATACAGAGATGTATCTCTCCCCTACTCCATCTCCTGTCCTCCTCATCTCAGTAGCTCTTCCCTTTTGAATAAGTTCATTCCCTATTCCCAGTATCTATTGTACCCTTCACATCCCATTTTTTCTTGCAGATTCTCATACTAAGGAGACAATATAATGTTTGCACTTGTTGGTCAATTCTTGGTTGTGTGCCATTACTGACATGCCTGATAGCGGCCATTCTTTTAGGACTGAGTGTTGTGTCAGTGTTGTTTTAATTTGTAATTTTTAAATTAGCAATGATGTTGAACAGTTTTTCATACATCTAATACATCTATTTGCCATTTCTACTTAGTCATCTGAGAAGTGTGTATTCATTTCAATGTCCATTTTTTGGAATGAGTCTTTAGATTTGGAATATATGATTTTTTTTAATTCTCTATATTTTCCATGTAATAGTCATTTGTCTGAAGAACAAGTAGCAAAAATATTTCCATCTCTGAAGAGTGTTTTCTCTTCACTTGATTGGTTATTTCTTTTTCTGTTCAAAAGCTTTTTAATAATATGAGATCTCCATTAAATTTTGTAATATTTCCTACATTGTCCTCAATTTAGCCACAAAAGATAGAAAATATTTACTATCTCATAATGTTTCTGAGTCGTGAATTCAGGCAGTTTAAGTGGGAGGTTTTGCATTCAAATCCTGCATGACATTTCAGCCAGGTGTTTGGGAGTGAGGGGAGATGAAGAAAAAAAAATAAGGAAAGAAGAAAAAACTGGAAACAAAGCTTTTTATGTGTGTGTTTTGGGGAAGGGGCTATAGCATGTTCAGGGTCTCACTACTAGATCACTTGTTACTGCCTCCTGAGAGCTGAAATTACAGGCCCACACCCCTAAGCCCAGTCTCAATTGCCTTCTCAGCTTGTCCCAGGGGCGGGGCCAGTAAGGCAGGTCCAGGGATCAAAGCCCTGGCCACTAAACCTGCTTGTAGGTGCTTTAATCCACTGAGCTAATTGGCCTGCCCTTTATATATGGAAAATTCTATGACATTTGTATAGTCAAAACATTATAAAACTTTCCAAGGGCTACAAGAGAGCACACTACATTGCAACTATGCATAGAAGTTTCAGTGAATAAATATTAGTGTTATGTTTTGATGCACAAATACCTGAAGAGGACCAGCCAGATAGCTCAGCAGACTAAAGTGCTGGCTTAGGCAGGAGCAGGGAGCTGGGTTCGATCCCCAGCGAACCGTTCTGGCTTGGCCTGGGGCACGCTGAGAGTAGGACTGAGGCTGGGCTTGGCGGATCACGCCTCCCAGCACTTGGGAGGCTGAAGCAGGAGGATCACTACAGGTCTGATCTGTGTAGTGAGACCCTGTAGACCCTGTACTAAATTTAAGGTAAATAAATAAAAACCTGAGGAAAAGTATATTAGACAAAAGAAACAGGACAAAGAAAACAGGATAAAATGAAGAATCTGATCCCCAAATAGTGGAAATCATTTGACCAGGGTAGTTTTGTACAGAGGAAGAATCTTTAGATTGCTGATTTGGGGTTGAACAACACACACACACACACACACACACTTACGCGCACACACACTTACCTCTGTTATGTGATTTAGAGATGGCAGGAGAAACATTTCAAGAGAAAATAATATCTTTTAAAATGCTTAGGGCTTAATCAGCATAGCTGTGTTCTGACAGACAGTGAAGCTGCAGCTGTGTGAGTTGTCGCTCCAGATTCCATAGAGCTGCCTTCTTTTTTTTTTTTCCATTTATTTTTATTTTATTAAAATACAAATGTCAATCAGACAGTTTCAAGACACCTTAACCATACAGAGTTGATGAATTAATACATTGCAAACTGTTTTCATAACGTTTTGGTATTGTACAAGGTGCATACATGAAATTATATTTACAGGTTTTTTTATAGCTGAATTATATCAAAGATTCAATAATTA
>PVKA01018874.1:0-42948 GCA_004027165.1 Ctenomys sociabilis | reverse complement strand
AAAGTTACAGACTAATTGAGAAAGAGAAGCAAAACATGTAATTAAACAAATGATTGTAGCCCTTTCGGCCAGAACCACCATCTTCCAGTAATTTGCCAAAATGACTAACACAAAGGGCAAAAGGAGGGGAACCCGGTATATGTTTTCCAGGCCTTTTAGAAAACATGAGTTGTCCCTTTGGCCACTTACATGCGAATCTACAAAAAGGTTGATATTGTAGACATCAGGGGAATGGGTACTGTGCAAAAAGAAATGTCTCACAAATATTACCATGGCAAAACTGGAAGAGTCTACAACGTTACCCAGCATGCTGTTGGCATTGTTGTAAACAAGCAAGTTAAGGGCAAGATACTTGCCAAGAGGATTAATGTGCATAACGAGCATATTAAACACTCAAAAAGTCTTGATAGTTTCCTGAAATGTGTCAAGGAAAATGATCAGAAAAAGAAGGAAGCCAAAGAGAAAGGTACCTGGGTTCAACTGAAGCGCCAGCCTGCCCCTCCAAGAGAAGCACACTTCGTGAGGACCAATGGGAAGGAACCTGAGCTGTTGGAACCTATTCCCTATGAATTCATGGCATAAACTGGGGGTGTTGCTTTGCCGTTCAGTACCTAATTGGCAGCTTAAGTGTCCTAGGTCTCATGTAAAAATAAAATCATCCTGTAATGTAAGGGTGGATTTCTTAGTTGAATAAGTATGTGGTATTGTCTTACCTTAGAAATATTTGCAGCAGATGTTCACTGTACCTAGTAATTGTGTGTAGTTCGTACTCTCTAGTGTTTTTCTTGCTGAACGAGTGCTGAGGTATTGTGCAGGTGTATGCCCAAATAATCAAATATTTATAAAATATTTATATTGGCTTGAATATCCTGTAAATCATCATGGGGAAAAGATGTATCAAATTAAAGGAAGTCACTTCAGAAATAAATGTAAGTCCGTTTCAGTTAAATAAATTGTTTAATGCAAACAAACAAACAAACAAACAAAAAAACCCCAAATGATTATAAACTCATACTAGTAAGCACTGTGAAGAGAAAGCATGGGTGGTCATAGCTACAATGACAAGGTCAGCTTTGTCAGTTAAGAAAGTTTCTCTTTTATAGGTCCATTGTCTTGGTGGAGAAATTGGAGCGGAAGTCTGGGAGCATCTCCTTGTCATGATCCGATGTCCCTTTTTGGCTCTTTCAGCTACAATAAGTAACCCTGAACATCTCACAGAGTAGGATTGTTTTCCAGTTGGGCACAAATACTTACCTGTTTTAAACATTTGACTTTCATATTTTCTACATGAGTCTTGAAGAGTTTCATCATTTTCTGGTTAGCTAATAGTTTATGTCTAGATGTTCAAGATAGTGCTTTCTAGCACTTCCTGGAACTACTCTCTATGAATATTAATTTGTAGCACTACCCTCTACAAATATTAAGGACTCTCCACTCCAGCCAGATCTACAATTTAGTAGGAAATTTCCCCTAATATATCAAACATCTTAATAAGAAATGGATATATGCTCATTTTTTTCCTTTGCCAGGAAGCCAGTAATAGAGATTTGGCCATGAATCCTAAGATATGTTGTCCCACTTTGTACAGATGTCTAGAGGATGTCAAAGGCTAATCAATTGGAAGCTGTATATCATTTTTGTCATTGTGGGTGATTTTTGCACAATTATAACAGTTATGCTACTGAATCATATAAAGCCACCTGTGTGCCAGTTACTTTTCTAAGTGTTTTGGATATATTAATTTCTTTCAAATACCATCAAGGCTTATGATTTACTATTTCCCTACTACTCTTAGTAGAAAACAGTGCTTCTACCATTGCTGCTACCACTACCACCACTGCTGCTATTATTTCCATTTTAAAATATGGAAAACCAAGTACAGAAACACTAACTTGTACAAACAAAAGCCATAGTTTGTAGAATTTAGGCTGGGCTTCAATCTCAGAAATACATTTTTAAGGTGTACAATTGTCAGTTGTCTCTATTAAAACTATTTAATTAATGGAAAGTATTTCAATTTCTGCCTAAATAATACATGTTTATTTTTAAGGTGGTTGCAATCAGTAAAACATTACTGGAGACAAGAAGACAAAAAAATGGAAAAAAGGACAGCCTCCAAAAGAAGTGCCAGTTTCTCTAAAGACTGTTTGCAAATAAAGCAGTCCTACAAAGTTAGACTTGGTAGGTTAATATAATCTTATAAATTTTATTTTTGATGTTAAAAATCTTGCCAGTCATTACATTTCCATTAATTAGGAAAGTTGTGTCCTTCAATTTTAGTGCTCTATGGAGAGAGATACAATGATTTAGAGAAGCACATATGTTCCATCAGAAATGATGACATTTGTTTAGATCACTTCCACCCCTGTGCTGCATTGACCATAGATCATGTGAGTAATAACTACACCATGTTTGTTCTGATTAATACATTTATTTATATACTTATATTATAATGTAAAACCTGCTTACTTTGTACTTTTCAGAATTAAAGGTAGATGCTTTACAGCAGATATTTACACCTTGATTTTTTTTTCCCTCACCACTCAGTTGTTTCATGTCAGTCAGAAGTATTCGATACAAGTTTAGAAATTATTTATTAAGTTATAATATCCACACATTTTATCATTGCTACTTTAGGAAGTGTCTCATAGACACTAAAACTGAATTTTCTTTTCTTTTTTTGAGACCCAGGATCTACAGGGTCTCACTACACAGATCAGATTCATAGTGATTCTCCTGTTTTCAGCCTCCCAAACGCTGGGATTACAGGAGTGCGCCACCATGCCCCATCTCCATGGTCATCTCAGCTGCCCTGGGGGTGGGCCAGCACAGCACGCCAGGGACCCAATCCTGGTTGCTGCGTCTGCCTAAGCAGGCACTTTAGTGCGCTAAGCAGTCTAGCTGTTCTGCTGAACTTTGTAATTTTTTTTTTTTTGGTGCAGGGTCTCACTATGCAGCCTACATTCATAGTGATCCTCCTGCTTTTTGCCTCCCACGTGCTGGGATTGCAGGCGCGCGCCACCACGCCTGGATTGCATCGCCGGCTCAGCGCACCCGAAGGTGGGGCCGGCGCAGCATGTGGAACCAGGGATCGAACCCTGGTCCCTGTGCTTACCTGTTCCGCTGAACATTGAAAACAATTTAATAACACCCAAGCTTTTGTACTAATTTACCCTCCTTTCCTAACACGTCATCATCAGTCTAGAAGTTTTAAAAAGATTTACAAATGCCCTTGGCATATGCTGCATGGGGTCAAATCCCACTTTAGCACTTTTATTCCCTGATACTTCCTCTATAGTAACAGCTTAATAGCGCCTGGGGATAGAAGAAAGGTGCTTAGACCAAAATGACAATTTCAGCAAGTACTCTGAATTGCTACCTGCATTGCTGCCCAAAGATAACCTGCCTTGAGCCATCTTACACAAATTAGCTGTTTTAAAGTACTATGCTATGTTTTAATTCCAAGTAGCGGCATATCACAAGGGGGAGAAGAAAGACAGAGGGAACTGGGGGGAAAGAAGGAAGGGAAGGGAAGGAAGGAAGGAAGGAAGGAAGGAAGGAAGGAAGGAAGGAAGGAAGGAAGGAACGGAGGGAAGGAGATAAGACGGGAAGAGCTTTTATTATTTATGTTTGGCTTATCATCTGTATTCTAGGTTAGGAGAGTGAATTAAGACTCTCCAAAACTCATAGTGGAAAGCTAGAATCATTCAGGTTTGTTCATTTGCTTTCAGGAGGAGCCAGAGAATATTGAAAATTGAACCAAAGACTATAAAGTGACTCACGTTCATTCATGTATTTGTTGGACAGATCCTAGAGAAGAGTGGGGAGTCTGAGTTTGCTTGCTACTCCCATCACTTACCTAGCCTAGAAACACTGAATTAGTTAAGGTTTATATACTCCTCAGCTATGAAGTAGAATCTAATTGTGACAGTTTTAAAAAAGAAATGTGAAAGAACATCCTTGTTGCTTGCAAAATAAAAAAAAAAAAAAATGAAGAACTCTGGCAATGTAAACAGAACCATGTAGCTTATTTTTTCCTTTATCCAAATGAGAAAAATGATTTCCAAAGGGCAGCCATGGACCAGGATTAGGAAGCTGGCCTTAATACAACCATAGCCAGGGATTTCCTTCAATCCACATGTGGCTTGATTCTGGATGAGAGGTGTGTTGTGTGGCGTTTGTCACTGATTTTCCTGGCCACAGGAAAAGCTTCTGACTTTTGCAGAACAGTCATCCCAGGAAGTCCTTGGTAAGCTGCTAGCTCCTGCTGCACAGTATGGAGCCGCACTAGTACTCCTATGACACCAGGGGAGCTTGCAAAAATAGAATCATGGTGTACTATTGTGCTTATAAACAAAGACAGTGCAATTGTATTACCTTTTATTTTTCTTCTTTTCTACCTAGACTGTTTAAGTGTTGCCAGTTCATTTGTTGATGTAAAGAACAGCTAAATGAAATTCTCAGTTTTTAGCCATATAGTTAGTAAATTGATTTACAAATTATGACTGTACATTGATAATTAATTAGTTACATTGACAGATGACAACAGATATGTACAATGTAAAACGTACTTTGCTAGCTGTTACTCCTATTGCTTAATTTAATTCTCACAGCAAATTGATGGCACCGGCAAAATATGCTTCTAGTTGAGAAATGAGGGAACTCAAAGTTTCATAAAAGAATAAGTGACTTCAAAACCCATTGGCAAGTATCTTAATGAACTGACCCAACCAAGTTCTATATTTTAAAATTTGTAATAATTCTTGGGGGGTTGGCTAAATAGCACAGCAGATTAAATCACTTGCAAGCAGGCTCAGGGGCCAGGGGTTTGATTTCTGGCCCCTCCTCCTCCCCAGGGTGCACTGAGATGGCAATTGGGACTGGGGTGGTGGTGGGCCCATAATCCCAGTTCTTGGACGACTGTAAACTGGCAGATCACTATGAGTCTGGTCTAGTAGTGAGACTCTGAATACCCTGTAGAGCCTTCCCTAAAATACAAAATGATAATAATAATAATAATAATTCTTAGATTTATTTTAGTTAGGAAGTATAAATGATCATTCTCAAGCAATAATTAATAAGTAAACAAAATTCGAGCAGTCTGAAATATTATGTTAATTTAGACATTTTGCATAATGGCATCTTTCCCATGTGGGCAGCTTTTATTATTCAAATTGGGAGATGCTAAATGATGATTCCAAGCAAAAAGCTGAAAGGATGTGTAAATCGTTTCTTAATTTTTTTGGGAGGGTCTTACCAGATTAAGATGGAAGTATAATTTATTTCTATATTCAGAATATGAAACAAGCACTGAAAAAAAAAAAAAGAAAAAGAAACAAGCACTGAGATATGGAATTTTAGTGTGATTTTTCTTTCTAAAATTTTTTTTGATGTATTTGGTACAAGGTCTTGTTATGCGGCTTGGACTCCTGGTGACCCTCCTATTTAAGCCTCCCTAGCAGTGGGATTATAGGGCGTGCACCACCACACCCATTCTCAGCATCTGGCTTGCCACTGCCAAGGCCGGCTCAGCTTGCTGTGCCGGGGACTGAACCCTGGTCTTTCTGCTTGTAGGCAGGTGCTTAGAATGCCAAACTATCTCCTTGGCCCATTAGTGTGATTTTCTGAGGTAAACTTTCTTGTACATTCTCTTCCACAGAATAGCTTCATTTTTGTTTTGTTTTGTTTTTCTAGCAGTGTTATATATGGAATGATCCCTTTGGACAAGAATTTTAAAATGAGTTTTATAAGCATCTAACAGCTATTTATAAATAAAGGGACCTGTTTACTTGTTTTAGATAAATCTTCATACTACCCCTGTTTTTTTGTGATATAGGTTTTTCCAGTGAGAAATCTCCATAAATCTTGTTTATTTAGTAGAACATATGAACTTTCTCCCTCCCTTTTTTTGGAGAAATATTATTTTAGTCCACTCAGCAGGCTCCTATAGTAAAAGTTACATGGAATGGGTGCCTGTAAAAATCAGTGTTTATTTTTCATAGCTCTGGAAGCTGGAAAATTTAAGATCGAACTTCTGACAGACTGGGAAACTGTGAGGACCCGTCTTCTGGTTTATCAGTGGACCCTCTTGCTGTATTTTGACATGGTAGAAAGGGCAGAGTAGCTTACTGGGATTTGTTTTATCAAAACAAAGAGAAAGAGAAACTAGCATCATTATACTAGTCCTTCTCTCATGACATACAGCCTTCAAAGGTTGTTAGCTTTCAAAACAATCACACTGGGGTCTGTTTTAATGTATGAGCTTAGAGGGATCCTATTCATTCAGGCTATAGCAAATATCTATCCACAGGCCCCTGACCAGATTTTCACTGGCAGTTTGTAGCAGTAGTAGTGATATCAGCGGAAATGTTCAATAAAACTTTTATGAGACTTGTAACTTTTTATTTACAGACTGCAGGGGACCTAAGACAGGGACACACATGGAGGAGGGTGTTTGTTGCAATGTCTTCAAGGTCAACTGAGAAACTTTTGCTTGAGGTTGGGCCAATTCCAAATTTGGAATTAAAATAACAATTCATCCTTTTTATGTGCTTGGTACACATAAAGTAAAGAATCATATTCACAATTAAAGCAAATTCAGACTCTTTCAGAGCAGAGATATCAGCATCTACAAATCTCTTCACTTTCTTGTTCTCTTAACTTGAACCATAAATATAAGTCCACAGAAGATTAGCCTAATTAAAAGCTCTTAGGAAATATATCAAAGCTTTTTGATGAAGTTTTGGAGTTTTTATAATTTAGTAATTCAAATCCACTCATGCATGATATGTTATCAGCATATAAAACACTGCTACTGACATTTGAACACTTCAGTTTCATGCCATTCACTGATTTTGGTTTCCTCTTTGTGCCTCTGAGACAAAAGAAAAGATATGTGACCAAAGAATATTAAAAAGTTTAATTTTATTTTAAACATAGATCGATAAGTATGGATTCCCTTCTGATCTTACACTTTCACCTCGAGAAAGCATCCAGCTGTATGACACCATGCTTCAAGCCTGGAAAAGTTGGCCACAAGCTCAGGTAAACGATATTCTTGACATTAGTGCTATTATAGAGGACAATAGCAATGCTGCTCTGAGCTCTCGCCCTTTCTCCTCACTTGTGTTTGATCTTCAAAAGTAGGGCCCGGGAGATAGATCAGTAGAATAAGCGCTTGCCTGGCTAGTGCAGGGTCCTGAGTTCAATCCCTTGTACTGCAGAAAATAAAAATAAAATAACTAAATAAATAAAAGCTATACGTGGACTCTTCAAACCTAAGACAGCCTGCATCCGTTCTTCTTCAGAGGTTTTGAGTGCTGTTTATTTGATTTGTGACTATGTTTCTTTTCTCCACTTCTGAGATACTGTGGTATTTTAGTTTCCTCTTCTACGGCTTTCTCGCCTCCCTTCTCCTGTGCCCACCCTTGCCCTTTCTTTCTATGCCTGTTGTTAATTCATTCACCTTTGACTTAGTCTCCATCCTTTCCTTTCCTCATAGTCTTATATCGTAGACCCTATTGAGAAAATCTGAAGTTCAGCCACCTCTGAACTCAACAGCTTGAACTAGGTTGATGAGACAGGATCACCAACAGTGCTGCAATTCTTGGGCATAATTTTATGTTGCTTTGTGGTATTTTTTTTCAGAAACTGTGTCCAGAGAACTATGTTGATTTTAAGAACAAATTAATCATTAAAAAGATGGATGCTAGAAAATATGAAGAGAGCTTGAAGGCAGAATTAAGAAGTTGGATTAAAAATGGCAATGTAGAGCAGGTAATTTTCACATGGTTTGACGGAGTGCTGTATTGCCTTTATTGTTTTCCTGAGTTGTATCAGTTAATATTATCTGATTTTTTCATTATCAGTTTTCATTTTGGCTTTTCAAACTGTGTATGAAGTTTAGTGATTCTGCAATAAAATAAGAAGAGAGAGAAAAAAATTTCTTTTATCCTCAGTGTCTCCTAAAATATGAATAAGAGGCAACAGATTCCTCACAGACATTATAACCACAAGGAGCCTGACCTCATGGCAGCTGAGAATTTTTATTCTTTGTTACCTTTTTAGTCATGGAGTTTTTGAAAAATATGTTTTTCAACTCATGGTAACTATAGATTAAAATTGGTATATGCATTAAGACAGTTTTTTTTTTCTTCTTTTTGCAGTACCAGGGATAGAACTCAGGACCTTACACTTGCCAGATAGGCGTTATGCCACTGAGCTATATCCCTAGCCTTTCATTAAGTCAGTTCTTATCTTTATATTTGTAGTATTTATTTTTAAAAATTGAGACTGCTGATTTTTTAAAAGAATGATGCATATTAGTTTTCCCATGTGATTTTTTTCCCATTATGTTTTAATTTGCTCTTGTCCAATTCAGAAATATAAAGTAGTTAATATCTTAGCAGCTTTCCTACTTGCTCAGATGAAACACCAGACAGCTGCCTGTGATAGATTTGGTTTCCAGTTTGGAAGTCTTGGTCCTTACATGGTCAGCTGATGCTAAGGACAAAGGACATGGTGGAGAGAGCTGCTCCCTGGTCAGGAAGTGATAAGGGAGGAATCAGGGAGGGAAACACTGTCTGCCTCCCTGCAGCACCCTGTGATCCACTGTGTCCAACCAGATCTTACCTGCTCTCAGCAGGCAGTGGTGGTGCCCCTGATTCAGGACCTCCAGAAGACTTCCTCTGAGTGCAGAAGTGTTGGGGGACATTCTGGTCTTGGATCGCAACAAGTTTTTGTACTCATGCTGCCGTGTAACAGCCTTTGCAAGTGACCTTAAGAGGCTGGAAGCACTGACTTGCCCCTCCCCTCCTGCCAGATGGATGCAGGGTTTTCTCTCAGCCACCCTTCCCTTGGGCTAATTCCTAAAGAGTATGTGTTGAACTATGTACATTTCTGTTTTGTAGTTTAATTATTTGTATATTTCTTTGGCTATTTTTAGCATGTTTAAAATATATATATATATATATATATATATATATATATATATATATATATATACTCATAGTACTATTTTAAAGAACCACAGAAACATGGACTAGATAGTTATGAATATTTTTGAGAAAATAGTAGCAATCCATTTCTTTATGAGGCAAGACTTATCATAAGTGTTTTTTAAATTTATTGTTGCAGGCTAAAATAGTACTGAAATCTCTTAAGCCTCATTCAGCTTTTAGTTCAGAGGATAAGTTGAAGAAATTTCCACTTCTTGTTGAAAAACTAAGGGAGATGGATAAGTTACCTGCGATATTTTTTATGTAAGTTATATAATTTGTTTTTATTGTAATTTACATGAGACTTTTTAAGGTGGAAAGAAGCATGCAAACTTTAGTGTTGTACTAAAATATTCATTATTATTTGGGGGACTGATTTGTTAGTCAAATGCATGTTTTGTTTAAAAACATATCTCTCTAGTTAAATGCTTTTAAAATTAAATTAGTTTTAGTATTATAGATTATATTCTTTATTTTGTTAGCCCAGCTTTTCCTTTTCTTTTATAGCAGGCTGTTAGTACTTTGTTATTATGATTTTGTCTTAACTTTAGTACATGTCTAGCTACTTTGTGAAACAAATTGAGTATATATGTACTCAAGCATCTCAAATAAAATTAAACTGTCTTGTGATATGCCAGGAGATTTATTGGTTGGAAATGTTAGTATTTTTAATTTAGTGTGATGAGAACTCTGACTTCTAAGTACTAAAATCTTATTACATTTTATGTGCAAAAGTATATAGTAACTTAAAATTTAAAAATAGTAGCTCAAAACAATTTATTTAATGAAAAATATGACATAAATTGGATTCATCTTGACAAAATGGATAGCTTGAGATCAGAAGGGAATATTCTTATTTATTATAGATCATTTCAAGCTATACTTAAGCCATTAATCTTTACAATGAGCCACTTTGTCATTGCAAAGTTTAATGGTGTATGTTGACACTGTAAATGGCCATAGTAATGAATTCTTGTAGGTGATATAGATTTAAAATAATGATGACAGTTGAATGAAAATGTATATTTTGAAATTTGGGAATGCATGTAATATTGATTATGTTATTTCCTTATTGAATAAAGGAAAATATACTTCTGAACCAGGAAGCATTTTTGTAGCTCACCTATATTTCTTTCAAAAATGGCTGGGATGTTAGAAACAAGAGCCACTCTGCATTTCTGGGGTATTTCCAAAAGTCTAACTGCACAAAAGAAATTCAAAGTTAATTTCATTATATGTATAGTCAAAGGAAAAAGTTTTACCTGTAGTCTCTCAACACTTTACTAATTAGTCTGATAATTGATTATATATAGGAAGAGCAGCAAAAGCAAAGCATAAAAATTAAAACAAATTAGACATTGCACAAAAGCCTTCATAAGGAAATGAAAACTCGAGGACTTGTAGTTGAGCACTTATCACTGTGTTGGACAAAGTCATAACTTGTAAAAACGTGATATAGCAACCAGACCAGGGGTAAAGTAGCTTGTTGGCGATGTAATCAGAAGATAAACTTTAGTTTAACCAGATTTGGGTAGATTTCATTTTATCTCAACTTCACTTTTATACAGAAAATGTTTTTCTCCCTCTGATAAAAGAAACTCTTTTTCTTTTTCACATTCTATTTTGAAGAATAAAAACAGAGGGACAAACAAATAGCAGAAACCAAGAAAGACAAAGAGTGCATACAACAATATGTATGCTCCAGTCTTTCGAAGCAAGAATAGCTAGTTAACAATGGGTGTAATCAAGTCTATTACTCTGATTAACAGTTACAGACAGGAAAGATTGGAGAAGCAGTTGAACACTAATGTCTACCTTCAAGAAACCTTAGCTTCTTAAAAAGTGTCTTTTAAAGAGAGTACAATAATTATTGATAAGATGTTAGATATGTTACACATTTAGAAAACTAAGATGAGAGGTATTTAAGCATGGTTTTTGTATTATCCATCACTGTCCTTGATGTAGTTGTTTAGATAGCAGATATAGACCTACAGAGTTAGTCGAGGTGAAAAAAAAAAAAACTGATGGAAATTATTAGTACAATCATCTCATCCATCTTGTATATATACTCGCATATTTTTTCCTATCTTTTCTGCTTTCTCTCATCTTCATTATTTAATTCTTAAGTTCAGTTTCTTTGTGTTTTACTATACCTGTTACATCTTTCAAGTTTCATATATTCTTTCAAGTTCTCACACTAGGGAATATTCAATATTTATACATGTGAATCTGATTTATTTTACTCATGAATATAACCTCTAGCGATACACCTTTCCCTACAAAGGTTTTGAGTTTGTCTTTCTTTATGGCTGAGTATAAAAATACCACTTTTTAAAAATCTATTCCTCAAGTAATGCAAATTTTGGTTGTTTCCAAGATTTGGCTGTGACAAATTGTGTCACTATACACATGAGTACACATATCTTACTATGGTATGATAGTTTCATCATTCCTAGAGGCAAGTTTTATCCTGATACCAAAATTGGAGAAATATTCAACCAAAAAAGAGAATTGTAGGCCAGTCTTCCTCATGAATACAGATGCAAGAACCTTCAATAAAATACTAGCATATAGAATACAGTAAATCATCAAGATTTTACACCATGACCAGATAGGATTCCTCCCAGGGATGCAAGGATGGTTGAACATACACAAATCAATAAATGTAATATACTTTATCAATAGAGCCAAAACCAAAAAAACACACTATCATCTCAATAGAGGCAGAAAAGGTTTTTGACACAGTCCAATCACTCATTCATGATCGAAGACCTACAGAAAATTGGAATACATGGCCTATACCTTAACCTGATAAAAGCCATCTATGACAAACCAACAGCCAACATAACTCTAAATGGAGAAAAACTGCAAGCTTTTACTCTCAAATTAGGCACAAGACAAGGGTATTCTCTATCACTCCTCCTATTCAATATAGTTTTGGAATCATTAGCTAGAGCCCTTAGGCAAGAGAGAGAAATAAAAGGAATAAAAATAGGTAAAGAAGTAAAACTGACATTATTTGCAGATGAAACAATACTCTGTGTGGAAGGTCCCAAAACCTCCAACAAGAAGCTCTTAGAATTAATAAACAAATTCAGTAGAATAGCAGGATACAAAGTCAATACCCACAAATCAATAGCATTCCTCTACACAGATGATAAACTCACTGATAAATTAGAGAAACAATACCCTTTACAATAGCATTAAAAAATAATGAAACACTTTGGAATTAAAAGGAAGTAAAAGATACATAACAATGAAAATTACGGTGCTCTGAAAAAGAGATCAAAGAAGAATTCAGAAAATGAAAGGTTATTCCTTGCTCCTGGATAGAAAGAACATTGTGAAAATGGCAGTACTCCCAAAATTGTTACACAGATTTAGTTCAATCCTTATCAAAATACGATCAATGTACTTCACAGAGCTAGAGAAGATATTCTTAAAATTTATTTGGAAAATGAAAAGATCTAGAATAGCAATGGTAATCCTGGGCAACAAAGGCAGGGCAGGAGGCAGTACTATCCCTGACTTGAAATTATACTACAAAGCTACTGTGATAAAATTACACATGGTACTGGCAAAAAAAATAGACCTGAGGATCAATGGAACAGATTAGAAGATGCAGATACAACTACAAACACATTCAGTCACCTTATCCTTGTCAAAGGGGCTAAATATGTTCACTGGATGAAAGAGAGCCTCTTTAACAAATGGTGCTGGAAAACTTGGCCCTCCACATGCTGAAAACTAAAACTAGACTAGACTCTATTTTCAGGTAGTAAACAAAGGTCAAAGTGGATTAAAGTTATAAACATTTAAACAGAAACACTAAATCTACTGGAAAGGAAAACAGGTTGAACTCTTGAAGATACAGGAGTAGGCAGATAGTTCATGAGCAGCAGCCAAACTGCATGGGAAATACTTCAAAGAATCAACAACTGGGACGTGATTTTACTAAGAAGTTTCTGCATGGTAAAAGAACCTCCTTCATGTGGGCTTTTAATCTACTTTTATGAAAAAGATTCTTAGCCTGCTGTTTTTTCAAGCACTTCTAATCGAAAATATTTAATATACTGGAAAGATGAAGTGTGGATGGCATCTTCTGAATTCTGAAACATACTTAATATATTTATAAAGAAAAATATTAATGAACTTATCAAATATTTGGAATAGGGAGATAGCTTGGTAGTCTAGGCACCTGCCTGGCAGGTGCTTGGACCTGGATTTGATCCCCGGTACCAGATATTGTGCTGGCCCTGGGTGGTGAGCTGGTCACTGCGACTGGGCGTGGTGGCACTTGCCTGTGGTTTCAGTGCTGGGGAGGCTGAAAGCAAGAGGATCACTATGAGTCTGGGCTGTATGGCAAGACCCTGAATTGAATAAATAAATTAATAATTAGAAAAAGAACTGAGAAACTATCAAACATTTATTTTTTTTAAAATTCTATTTACTTTTTAATTTCATGTTTTAAATTTTTATTATTTTTTTAAAGTACACTTTTTTTTTTTTTTTTTTTTTTGTGGCGGTACCAGGGATTGAATTTAAGACCTTAGGACCTTGTGCTTGCCAGGGAAGCACTTATTCCACTGAGCCATCTCCCCAGCTCCAGGTCAAAAATTATAACAAAATAAAAAGGAGAGAAAGAAATTTAAGCATTAACTGTTTCTTTCAAAAGCCCAGCAGAAATCAGCAGTATAGTTATCCAAGCCATCCTGTGTGCATGCATATATTTTTCTTTTTTCCTTTCTTCCTTTCCTCCTTTCCCTCATCCCAGTTATTTCTTTCCTGTGAGCAGTTTCTTTCCCTTTAACTTTACCTATTGTTCCTTTCATATTTTATTTACTCTTTGAAGTTCATTGACTTGGGGGCCCATATGATGTTTACATATGCGGATCTCATTTATTTCACTTAAGAGTATGCATCAGATACTTAATGCTATCTTGGTATACTTTTATGAAATCTTCAGTTCTCTATAAAACAAATTGTAAGATATGTAGCTCAGTGGCACAAGCATTTATCAGGCAAGTTCAAGATCCTGATTTAGATTTCTGGCACTACTACTACTAATTATTATCATTATTTTTCTGAAAAAAACTGTCAAAGTGCTTGGTCTTGTGTACTTTGAATTAGCCATCAGTCACATCTTCAGATCACATTCATCCTGTGTAGCTTATTAGAAAATTTGGCTTAAAATCATCTGTGAGTGCGCGAGATTTATTGAAATGTGGCACTATCCTGAGAGCAGCATCATTTGGTGAAATACTATGCACTTAGGCCAACTGTCTTGCATTAACGTAGAAAGATAAGCAACAGACTATTACAGCTAACCTGGATTAGGATGCCAGACACTGCCACACAGGAGCTGAGGGCTTTGGGGCCTGTCACTTATTTTCTCTCTCTCTCTCTCTCTCTCTCTCTCTCTCTCTCTCTCTCTCTCTCTCTCTCTCCTGTCTCTCTCATCTGCTGATCTACTATATAGGGGAAATAGTAGCACCTTTCTCCTAAGATTCTTGTCTGTGTCAAATGACTCAGCATATCTACGCCACCTATAATAGGACGTGACAAGAGCGTACCATAAGTGCTGGCTGCTGTGCTTTCTTGTCTGCGCTATGGGACTTCTTGCCATGTAGCATCACTATCATTTTCTCAGGCCTTACTTCAACAGTGTGCCTGCTGATTTATTTTCACAACCTAACTGCATTCTCTTTTAATATCAAGCGCTGCAAAGGCTTTTAAAGAAGTCTTTATCTCACAATTTAACTTAAATACTTCATGATATAGAGCCTGTGCTATTGCTCATACAATTAGGACCTATTCACTTCTTCTGGTCACAGCATTTTATTAATAAGTTATAGTGGCAAAAAATGAAAGAAGAACAAAATAACTTTCACAAAGTTTTTTAATGATCTTTTTTTTTTTTTTTTTTGGTCTTTTTGAGACAGGGTCTCACTATGCAGTTCAGGCTGGCCTTAAGCTCACTTTGTAGCTCAGGCTGGTCTTGAACTCACAACAATCCTCCTGCCTCAGCCTCCCGAGTGCTGGGATTACAGGCATGCGCCACCAAAGCTCTGGATTCTTGGCACTGGGAAAAATTCTTGGCACTGGATTTGAAATAACTACAGGGAAGGCTGGCTGTATTTTACTCATCATAGAGTAGGAGAGTTTGAGTTGTAGCCCTTTGTTTAATTAAATGTTCATATCTGAGAGGTCCTCACATTTATAACCTGAACTAGGTACGTTAACTGCCAGGAAGTCTGGGCCACCACATTCTTACGTATCTACATTTTGGAAGACATGAAGGCCAGATCTTGGGGCTGGGGAGATGGCTCAGTAGAATAAGCACTTGCCTCGCAAGTGCAAGGGTCTGAGTTCAATCCACCATTCTACCAACAAAATAATAATAATAATAAAGCCTGGATCTTGGAGATATTTCTGGATTGCGTACAATATCTTGGGTTTATCTGGTTTCTGAAAAAACTTAGTCATATTATAAGAGATAAGGTGGATATTCTATAATTTTTTGTCTTGTCAAAATAAAAATATTTTTCATTTATTTTAAACTTTTTTTTTCCTTCTTCAGGAAGGGTTAGCATAAGAAGGGGATAGCTGTCTCCTCCGTATACAGATGGAGAAAATCCAGTGCGGTCCTTCGTCTGTGGAATGGACATGCGGCTGCTCTCACAGGAAGAATTCACTTGAGATCTTAGTGCAATGTCTGAGGGCCAACAACTAGAATGTGGGAAGTTTACACTTTAATGTTAGGTGGCGAATAAGATCTCTGTGGAACCTGAACACCTAGTGTGCATTTCAGAGTGCGCTTTGCCAAGATGAGCTTGAAGATGCACAGCAGACATATCATAAAGTAGCCATATATGGAAATATAAGTTGAATTTTATTTATTATATAATTTTCAAAGCAACTAATCTTGTTTGTTTCCAGGTTCAGTATTAAAGATGTAGAGGAATGTGCTCGGTGGGTGCGCATTTCCTTAGCAGAAAAGGAGAAGAGTAAGAGGACTCCCAAGGTTGATAAAGAAATTCATGATGCAGCTAGCAAACTTAAAAAAGTTAAGAAATCCATTATAAGACAGAAGACACTGTAAGTATTCCATCAAACAAATTGGCCAGCAAAGAGTTAATATACCTCACTGCCCCAGTAGTAAGCATATATTGAATGTGTTCTACAGAGAGTATTTGCAGTCATTTGCAAATCTGAAAGGGAGAATTGTATTGATGAGCTTTTCTGTTTGTAGAATACAATACAAATCTGGTGGCTATAGTTTAGAGGAAGAGAGATTTCATTTACCTTATGGTCTCAGTGGATTTGCTCTGGTCCACTGATGCCAAAGTCAGCATATCATGGTTAAAAGATGTGGTGGAGTAAATGTCTTTTATTAGAAGATCAGGTTCAGCGTCATGACAGTACTGATGTACATAATAGTCAAAGTCTGCTTGATATGTCCTTGGATTCCTATGTTGTGGGATTGTTATTTTCATAAACAGAAAGGAAAAAAGCCAGAATAACCCAAGAGTATTGGAACAAAGCCTCATACGTGAAGCTGAATATAATCATCTCCTGAAAAGTCTAAAGAAGAACTTGGCAGTTCCTCAGGATTGTACATATGCCGATCAGAAAGCAATCGATGCTGAGGTCAGTGAAGAGAAGGTCATAGTTCTCTGGGAGAATATGTCATTTATGAGCCATAGCTTCCTTATCATAGACAGAGTCAAATGGAGAGAGTAGGTGCAATCCCTGGAGGAACAGAAATTGCACACAGAATTCCATATAGGACATTCTGGCCACACGTAACCCTTGACAGCTCTTCAACATAGTTAAGAAAAAGGTTCACCTTTGACAGTGTCTGTACCTTCCATTACACATTTTTCTGACTCTGAGTTCTAGAATTAGTATTACATGTCTCATTTGAAAATTTGGGTACGTGTGGTATAAAATTCTTTAAGAAATACTTGCAGAATTTCTCAAAATCAGAGATTTTCTCTATTACAGATAAAGCATTCCAAGAGTATGATATTTTTATCATTCATCTTTGAAACTATTTTGTTTTGCAAATTAGTCATGCTTATGGTGGGGAAATTTGAAAAACACCACACTAAAAGCAGTGCTATCACTCAGAATAACTGTTTTAAGGATGAACCTTGTCTTTCTTTTATCTATTTCAACAAACATGTGCACATTCTATGTTATGTCTTTGTTAAGCTTCATGATCTGTTCCTTTTTTATAACCATATTTTTTGACACCATTTGAATGGAATCTTGTAGTTCCTTGGCTGCAGTTTAAAGAATTATCAACCAGCCTTTTGTTTTTGGATAGTTAACCACTTTTCTTATCTCTCACAAGCAGTGTTTACTTTTCTACAAATTACTCTAGATACAACTTGACTTACTTCATACAACAGGGCATTTTAAGGTCCAGTATATTCAATCTGCAGTGGGGAGGAAGGATTGCATGACCTTATAGGTCAGGGGAGAAGTCTGTCTCCCAGAAGTCTGTTTCTCTGGGAAACCTGCTAAGTCTCGTGCACTGACCTGATCTTCAGCCAAGCATGAGTCTTAAATTCACTTTTTCCTGGGTATTTTACCGACTTCTCTGTCAGAATGGTTTAACCCAGAAGTGGAAGTGAAACCCTCTGTGACAGTTTATTCAAAGAATAGAGAAAATATGTCTTGTAACTGATGTTGTTGCCTCCCTAATTTTTATTTTATGTTATTTTATTTTAATCTGTGTTGTGGGGTCTCACTACACAGCTCGGACGCATGGTGATCCTCCTACTTTCAGCCTCCCCAGCACGGGGATTACAGGAGTGTGCTGCTACAGCAGGACTCTGGCTGGCTCAGTCGGCCCTGGCCGCAAGGCTGGCACTGCCCTGTGCTTGCCTCCGCTTGCCTAAGCAGGCGCTTTAATCCACTGAGCTAACTTGATGGCCCCCAATTTCTTTTTTTGTCATATAAAGTTGATTTCCAACAGTTGGCTCACATAATCACATTATTTTTTAATTTTTAAATTAATTTTATTAAGGTAATTTTATAATCCATGAGATATAAATAATGGTCACATGGATTATAGGGAGTTTATACCTATTGCATATTAATTTTTATCTAAATATTTTGGATTGATTTAAAGTTAGATAAGAAATTAACAAAATCTCTGAATTACTTGCTTTTTTCAGTTATTGGAGATGGTGTTTGATCGTGTAAAATTCGAAAGAAAAGGTGGAGAAATAAAATGTTTGGCAAGGAGGGGTATTGGTTACCACCACAGTTCTATGAGGGCCAAAGAAAAACAGGTGGTTGAAATTCTCTTTCGAAAAGGATTCATTAGGGTGGGTACTTTTTCTTTCTTTCTTAAAAGAGGAATTGAATGTTTTTTTTGAAAAATAAAAATATAATCATCTTTCTGTAAGTATGTCTTGTGCCATTTTTTGTTACAGCTTATAATGTGACTGTATTTCCCCCATCTTATCTGATCAAAATGTATCATTCAGTTTATTCATTTTGATGAAAATAAAAATATTTCTTTAACAGATTGTTTTCTAAACACGTCTATTGTGAACTCTGTGCATGAGGATGATCTTGGCACCACCCCTTGCTTTCCGATTGCATTGTTTAGAAAATTTTGCCTGCTGTTCACATGATTTTGGTTGTGGATTTGGAGGACATTTGTGGTAGAGCCGTAATCAGGTTTTTCTCTACTGTAATACCTGAGATAGAATCAAGAACATGTGCTTTTCTGAGACTCTGCTGTTTACTTTAGCAGAGTCATTATGTGTTACTTTTTTGTGTACATGTGGCTCAGGGAATTGAACCCAAGGGCTTTGTTCTGAGCTATATTCCCAGTCTCTTAAAACTTTAAGATAGGTTCACACTAAGTTACTAAGTTGGCCTGTCTGGGCTCCAATTTGCAATCCTCCTTCCTCAGCTTCTCATGGTGCTAGGATTACAGGTATGAGCCCCAAGATCCTATTTTAAGGTGTAACTTCTCAATGTAGGTAAACTTTATAGTTTTTTTCTGTCCTTTTATTTGTCAGTTATTGGTGCCGGGCAGATGGCGCAGTAGAATAAGTGCTTCCCTGGCAAGCTTAAGGGACTGAGTTCAATCCCTGGTTCTGCAAAAAAAAAAAGCCTTTTATTTTTCAGTTATTGTGGCCATTCAGGGCAGGGTTTCTTCCTTTTTCTTATTTTATTGATCTACATTATTTATGTACATGTCTCTCTTAACTTTAGTAGAGGAAGTAAATAATTGACCATAATAGTTTTATAAATGATTCACTGGTCTTTCAGATTTTTTTCCTAATAATTTATTATAAATACTGATACCTGTAATGTGCCACATTTTTTTTTTTTGTTTTGTTTTGGTGATATACATACAGTAGTAGATGATGCTTGGAGTCTGATACCAGACAAGTAAGCAAACACATAAGATCAATCATGTAATCATTAGTCCTGAATGAGTAAAGTAGAACAGAGAAGTAGATAATGATGGTAGAAGGTAATTGTGTGGTTGTTCAGAAGTTTCTCTGTGACATTTGAGGATATAATGGAAGGAGCCCACCAGTTGGTGTTTAGGGAGACTATTTGGGGTACACAAATAGCATTGTAACTTGACTAGAAAAAATGCATAATGTGTTTGTGAAATGGGAAAATATCAGTGTGTCTAATTGTATTTTCATACATAATTAAAAATTTAATTAAAAATTAAAAAAAATTTTTCACCTATAATTAAAAATCAAAGAAGTTTAAGTAACTTTGTAGAAGGAAATAATCACATCTTATTAAAAGGCTGGCATGAAGTATCTTTTTTTCCTTTTGATAGGTGGTGACAGCTACAGGAACCCTTGCTTTAGGAATCAACATGCCTTGTAGATCTGTGGTTTTTGTTCAGAACTCAGTCTATCTGGATGCTTTAAATTACAGACAGGTATGCAATGTGTATATGCTTATTTAATAAATTGCTAAAATAAGGTCTTAAAATAATTTTTAAAAATAGAAACCATCATCATTTTTCAAACATGCTACAGTTCACGGCATGGCATACGTGGCATTCATCCCTGCCCGCATGTCGTGCTTAGCATGCCTTAGTGGAAGGCATGGGAGTTTCAAATCATACGTTACTACCGCTCATCAGAAGTGTGACCTTTTGTGAGGTATCTAAACTTCCTGATCTTCCTCATCTGCCTCCAGAATAGGTAACGATTATAATCTCATTACATTTATTTATTTATTAGCTGTTTATTTAATTTTAATTTATGTATTTGGTACACTGTCTTGCTGTGCAGCTCAGACTCATAGTGATTCTCCAGTTTAGCCTCCCCTGTGCTAGGAATTACAGGTGTGCACCACCAGTCTTGGTTACGGTCGAATCTCATTATATTTAAAAGAATTAAATGAAATGATTTATAATAAAGATACATATAAAAATGAGAAATGGTTACTTGTTCCCTTACTTTGCACAAGATTTTGCACACTGGGTTTAATGGTTTTTTCTGCTCTGTTAAGATATAGAATCTGTTATTAAGCCTGCTTTGTTACTCTTCTTAATGATGTTAGATTTCTGCATTATGTAGCTGTGTCTAATATCTTTCATCATACAGTGTTGGCCAACTAGAGCAATGTCCTGGAGTTTAGATTCCTCTTATTCTATGTTCTGAAGGCAGCATTGTACAGTATGGCAAACCTCTTAGAGATTGAGGGCCCAATTGCAACCCTAAACCCACTTACTTTTCACAGTGACAGCACTTCAATTAAACCTGAGGTTTCAATGTAGGGAAAACCAAAAAGTACTTCATACATTAGCATCTTTTGTTTTAAAGGAAAAACAATAATATGCATGCTTTAGGTTTGCCACCACTGGCATACACTTTTTGTATAGTTTTCCTGCTCATGCGCATTTGGATATTACCTGGTTAAATTTAGATAGCCACCCAACATTTATGTTTTTATCAGATGCTTCCCTTTTTCCTTCGGAAAACACTTCTTACTCTCCTATAAACAGTCTTCTTGCTCCATTGAGCATTCTGATGTTTGCCACTAACTTACCAGCCCCCGTCCTTTTGTTTCTATTCTTGCTTCTTCTACATGAACTGCCTTGGCCTCTCACCTTGGAGCTCTCATACTTTGGATTCATCATCCAGGGTGTTAGGATATTTGGGGGGACAGATTTGGGATGTAAATGTACCGAGTTTGAGTCTTGATCTTTCATTTTCTAGATGTTATATAAAGGGTAAGTTTCTTAAACAGTGTTCTTTATGCTCCAGTTTCCATGTTATAGGCCCAGCAGTTTTATAACCCCATAGATTATTGGAATGTCTGTGTGATAAAAAAGTAAAGAAAACCCAGAACTTTCCATTTAATTATTAATTAATATAACCTCAAGTGGCATTTCTGACTTTCATCTCACTCACGTATTTCCTCGATTTGTGCACAGTATTTATTTTTGTAATTCATAGCTCAGCACATTTATGTATGAAAAGAAAGGAATCAAAGAGAAAGGGCCTGGGGAGGGGGAAGAATCGATGCCGCAGTTCATCAATTCAGCAAGAGAAGTTGAAGTCAGGTTCTTACCTTTTGCTGCAGTGTTCTTTGTTACTATCCAAACTCTTGGTAGAATTAATGATATGAAATAAGTACATAAGAGTAAGTGTCTCATCTTCCCTCTATGACTCAGTCATAGTAAACCGCTTTAAGCCTACACACATGGATCTTCACTTCAGTGTAGTAACTTTTGGACCATGTACAATTTGCTTGCTTGCAAACAGCAGACAAGGCTCAGTTATTTCACTATGGAAGAAAAAGTACTTAGAGAAGTTTTCACATTGTAAGTTTGTTCTGTTTCCAGATGTCTGGCCGTGCTGGAAGACGGGGACAAGACCTGCTGGGGGACGTATATTTCTTTGATATTCCACTGCCCAAAGTGGAAAAACTCATAAAGTCCAAAGTCCCTGAGCTCAGAGGGCAGTTCCCTCTAGGTATATCACTGATCCTGAGACTTATGTTGCTGGCTTCCAGGGCGGATGACCCAGAGGACGGCCAGGCAAAGGTACCATACTGGGGGTCACCAGCTCCCTACCTTGGCCACTGTTCTGCTGTCATTGGGTGTGCTATTTTTCCCCCCTGGAAATCTGTAGTAGTAATCCTTCACTGTTAGAGGTCTTTTAATGTTTTTTAATGTCTTCTAGAGAGATCTATGGAAAGTAGAAGAGAATAATATATAGTTTTGTTTGTTTGCTTTATCAAACATGAATTTTTCAGTTGAATGGGTACTGGGTATCACCCAAGATGCTACATTCCTATGTGGTAGATATGGTCTTACTGTGGATAGAGTGGTGAGTTGGCTATGAAAAAGATTTGGGTTAGGTTTCTTTTTAAATTTTTTTATTAATTTTATTGAGAAACAAATAGCAATGAGAAAGTTTCAAAACAGGTTAGTAGGACAGTTGCAATAATTAATACATTGCATTTTGCTATGGGTTAGGTTTCTGAATCTTCCATTTAAAAGGAAAATGGCATGCTTTTTATGATTCTGAAGTAAAGGTTTACTTTTCCATAGAGAGTAATTTAGCTCCTTAAACACTATTCAAGAAATGTAGAAATTTGAAACAACCCCCCCCAAACATCTAGCTCTAGTACTCAGAGACAATTACATTATCATTTTGGTTTAGTCATGGTTTTCTAAATGCTTCTGCATTTTTTGTGTTTGTTTTTTGGAGACAGGGTCTTGCTATGTAATTCAGGCTGGCCTTGAGCTCACCTTGTAGCCCCAGCTGGTCTCAAACTTGGAAGGATCCTCCTACCTCAGCCTCCTAAATGCTGAGATTATAGGCATGTACCACCATGACTGGCTTTTGTGCTTCTTCTTCTTCTCTTTTTTCTGAAATGTGATTTTTCAACACAGATGAAGTTATGTAAAATTGGACTTTAGAAAATGGTTCTAAGCTTTTCCTGATGTCTGGATTTAGATAAACTTTTTGGGTTCAATCCCAATGAGAGATTTATAATTCATAATTAAGTGATTTCATTTTTTGGAAAATATGTTGTTGAAAGGACATATGTGAGTCCATTTCCTGCTGCTTATCATAATGTACCGCAGATTCTGAAATTGTAGTGTCCAGGCTGCATTGAGTGACAGCCTTCTCGGTATCAGAGCTTGTGGAGGAACAGAACAGCTCATGAATGGAGAATGGAAGCATGCCTGTCTCTGTCTTGCCTCTCCTTTTCTTATACAATCACCAAGATTTGGTCTTGGGGGCTATACCGTATAAACCTTACCTAATTCCATTCAGATGTCAAAGGCCCAGCCACTGCACCCTGAAGTCAGGCTAATATCATGCTCTTAATACCTTACAGTGGGGAATACATTCAAGCACAAGTTCAGAAAGCCAAACCATATTCATACCATACCAAGACCTATTCTGGTTTTTGTGGAGTTGGTTAAATCAAATAGACTCTCATGATGAGTTGGCTAGCTCTACAGAGTAGGCATGAATGGCTTTAGACTAACACTATCTAGTGTTTTAGAGTTTAAATTTTACCAGTCCATGGAGTGGAATGTATCTTCTAATAAAGTTTATTATCATTTTTTCCAAAAGAGTTATAGAGGGGACATCATTGAGAGATTCTATTTGTGACTTTTTATGCCCAAATTTATGTCTGGGCATGTAATTGTTAGGTTATACTTTTTATTCATCATATCAAACAGATTGCCACATGGCCTTGTGGCATTTGGTGTTAAGAGGAAATAATGCTTTTGGGGGTCTCAATGAGAGGAGCCATATTAATTTTTTTTTCCTTTTGCAGTTCATTTGATTTACTCCTACCTGTACCATCTTCTGAAACTTTTTTTTCCTATTTAAAATTGTTTTCTCCAGGATTTTCCATTTTATATAACTTTTTTCATATTTGTCATTTTATCACATAATGATAAAATCAATTTGATATGCTCAGATTTTTATTGTGATGAAATCACATTAGACATCAACTTACCATGTTAATAATTTCAAATGTACATTTTAGTTGTGTTAAATGAACTCACATTCTCAGGTATTTTTTTGAACTGAAGTAGAATTCTTAAATTACATATTTTTTTATTTGCTTCTGTTTAATTTTCAGGGTTTTTTTTTTTTTTGGTGGGGGGTACTAAGGCTCAAATGCAAGCCCTTGTGCTTGCCAGGCAGGTGCTTAGGCCACTGAGGTGTTTCCATGGTTTAGCTTCATTTTTTAAAGAAAATTATCCAAATCTGGTGGTTTAATAACAACTAAATATATAAAGTGCTTTCTAATGAGCAGTGTTTAACTAAAAGCTATTGATTAAAATATCTTTCAAATGGCTAGAGTAAAGCTTTGTCACAGAGTGCTTGCCTAACAAGCAAGTGCAGATACTGTTTGATTTCTGGTACCAAAACAAACTATTAAACTAAACTAAACTGCAAACAAAACAAAAAGCCAAAGCTAAAATATCTTTTCAGAGCCAGCCAGATAGCTCAGCAGACAAACAGGATAGCTGGTGTGCCATATGGGCCCTGGCCCCAGGGCACGCTGAGCCAGAGATTGAGACTGGGCATGCTGGTACACGCCTATAATCCCAGAGCTTGGGAGGCTGAAAACAGGAGGATCCCTGCAAGTTTAATCTGTGTAGTGAGATCCTGTACTAAAACATATAATCTGAGTCTGCCTGAAGAGCTTTTGGCCAAACTGTCAGTATTTGCTTGTATATTTATTTCAGTAGCTTTTCTAAATTGAAAAGTCATCTTCTACCAGTTTTGCTGGTACATTGGTCATGATGGATGCTATTAAACATAATCCACAGTAAGTGATGTTTCAGGATTGTTTCCATCTTAAGTAGCCTTTGATTCTGAAGTCTATACTCCAAGGTCAAGTGAAGCACTATGAGTTCCTCCTCCCTCTGATTTTCTCTGTTTATTCTGCAATAAACACATACTCTGATTTTTCTCTGACTTTTGTCTTCTCTCACTAACTGTGTCATAAAAGGTTGTAGGAAAGGTCATTTCTGACTATCTTTAAGAAAAAAGATCACCTCACAGTAGTGGCAACTGCATTCCTTTAGCTTTCTGTTTTTGTCTCTTCTCTTTAGTCTTTAGCTTTATGTATTTTTTTAAGTATTTAGTACTGGGTCTACAGGGTCTCACTATGTAGATCTGTTCTCAGCCTCCCAAGAGCTGGGATTGTAGGTATGCACCATCATGCCCAGTCTCAGTTGTTTCAGCATGCCCTGGGAGGTGGGGCCAGCATGGGTTGTGGTGTGGAGGATTGAACCCCGGTCCTGTGCTCTACCTAAGTAGGTGCTTTAGTCTGCTGAGCTATCTGGCTGGCCCTGGAAAGTATACTTTTATCTATAAACTGTCAAGCCTAAATTCAGAGAGACATAAATTTTGGTGATACCAGGAATTTTTTCTTTTATTGAGATTTCATAGACATTTTAATGGGAAATTAAAAGCTTCATGAATTGCAGTTTTGTTTGACACTGGAACCAAATACTACTGTTATATCTTTTGTTTTAATAGACCTAGTTCCACTATTTGTGCAATGATACTATAAGATATTACACACACACACACACACACACACACACACACACACGTGGAATTCTATAAACTATAAACTCTTTAACTGGAAGGTCTTTTATTATCAGATTGTGTGGAAATACATTTCATGAAGGATTGCAAAAGTTCAAGGCCATCCTGAGCTACGTAGTGAGTTCAACAGCAAGACTCTGTCTCAAAAAAAAAAAAACTATATAATGTAAACAAATATATAAATATGCAAAATAAAAGTGACATCATATGAATAAAATGCTCTTCTCTTAGGTGCTGTCAGTGCTAAAGCATTCATTGCTGTCCTTCAAGCAACCCAGAGTCACGCAGATGTTAAAACTTTATTTCTTATTTTCTTTGCAGTTCTTGGTGAAACAGGTACGGTCATGTTTTCAATTAAATAGTTTTGCTACTATTGTTCAACATGCAGAACTAACTATAATATTTAGATGGTTATATCCAATGATTAATATTACTTATAATTGATACAATTATTAAAAGTAGGTAACAGCTGTGGATCTATTTTACATTGATCAGAAGTACTCTTTTGAACTGCTAGTTAATAAGCTACTTATTAGTTACGTGGTGAGTTGAATCAAAATAATAATTCTTTTTTTTTAGGGCTATCTAGATCGAGAAGGAAATCCTATGGGGTTTGCTGGGCTTGTATCACATTTGCATTATCATGAACCTTCTAATCTGGTTCTTGTTAATTTTCTTGTAAGAGGCCTTTTCCATAATCTTTGCCAACCAACTGAGAAAAGTAAGTTGTTTTTCTGTAATGTTAATATGTTGATAATTACAGATCATAAGATTAGGTAAAATAAAGTTAATTATTCACTTATATAGATAGAAGATAGTGATATTTTTTGACACCTATTTTTCAATGTCAGCCTCTCAGATGTATTAACCTCAGTTTTGCCTTTCTTCCAGGCTTCAAAACATAGTGAATAATAGATAATTTTTAGGAAATATTTTCTTCTAATGAAATAGAATGTATGTGCATTACAGAATAAAGACAAGCATTACCTCACTATCTGCAGATAAGCACTATTAATATTTTCTTCCTTTCACATTTTCTTCGAATATAATTATATATTATTTTAAAATAGCAATATTATATTTACTGTATGAACTAGAATTTTACTACCCTTAACATATTGCATTTTGTCCATATTATGTAAATTTTAAGTAAATTCCATTTAGCACAAATTTTTGGAAAAGCTTTTTATTATTTATTTTTTTCCTATATTCAGGGCAGGGTCTCACTACACAGATCAGACTCATAGTGATTCTCTTGTTTACAGCCTCCCAAGCACTGGGATTATAGATGCACCACCATGTCCAGTCTCAATCCCGACTTAGTGCACCCTTGGGATAGAGCCAGCATGGAATGATGGGAATCGAACCCCAGCCACTGTGCTCTGCCAAAGCAGGTGCTTTAGTCCACTGAGCTATCAGGCTGGCCCAAGTTTTTTATTTTTATATTTAAGCAATAAAGCCCTTACACATTTTCTTTTTCTTTTCGTATTTTTTTTTAGGGAAAGGTCTACAGGGTGTTTAGGGTCTCACTATTAGATCAGACTCATAGGGATCTGCCTGTTTGTAGTCTCCCAAGAGCTGGGGTCACAGGCCAGTGCCACCATGCCCAGTCTCAGTTGCCGTCTTGGCTCGTCCCAGAGGCAGGGCCGGCATGGCAGGCCCGGAGATTGAACCCCTGGCCCCTGTGCCTACTTGCAGGTGCTTTAATCCCCTGGGCTATTGGCTGGCCCTTCATAAAATAAACTGTGCTCTTTTGTAATATTTGAAATTACTACATTTCTTAATAGCTGGTGAATTCATTACCTTCACAATATTACTTTATCTTTTATCAATTAATAAGAACACTTTACTGCATAGTAGGATTAGTCACTATGCTCTAAAAATGCATTGCTCTGTGCCACAGAGTTACTTAGGAAGTTCTGTTCATATGACAGCTCTATGCAAAAAAGAAATAATTTCAAGAAAGAGGAAATAACACTTTGTGTATTAATATGCATTGGCTGGATGCATATTAATGTATGCATATGTATGATGCATATGTTTGTAAGAATGAGGAAAATTGATAACTTTAGCAGAGATAATTCTTTGACATTATTTCATAAATGTGGAAACTGAAGCGCAGAGAAATTAAATAATTTGTCACGGCTTTGTACTTTTAAAAATTCAGAAGCAGGATTCACATATCAGTAGTCTGATGCTAGAGGCCCGGCTATTTTAGTAGCTTGACGTTTATGTCAAGTTTTTAAACCCTGCAGTTCAATGCTTCTGTGCTGTGCAAAAAGAAAGGAACTCAGACTGATAATATGTTAGTAGGAGAGGCAGGAAAATAAGACTGGGAAATTAGTGGGCTGAATTTCAGAAAACCTTAAATCCTGAACCCTAGAAAATATTGCTTAGCATATATTTAGGTGTCATTAGAGATTTCTGAGTGTAGGCTTGAGACATGGTCATAAATTTTGTAGGAGATCTGATTCTCTATGATGAGTGAATAAAATTGAGGAAAATGTGCATGAAGAAGGTAAAGGAAAGTTGTGGTTGGAGTTTCTCAGATCTGAAGGAGGGTGGAAACAAGACTAAAAACAATTACAGATAAAAACCATTAGAAGACAAGTTTGCCATCTTTGTCTCAACGCTTAGTTTCTGTGAACTGAAATGGAACGAAACTTTCCATTTAAGCATGGAAACACATTTGTAATGCATTCTGTTTTGTATAGACTCGAAGCGTTTTTCTCAAGATGTGATGGAAAAGTTAGTGCTAGTGTTGGCAAATCTCTTTGGAAGAAAGTACATCCCAGCAAAGTTCTTTAGAAAAACAGAATTTCATCAATCAAAGGTAAAGAATAAGATTCTGATAATTTTTTTTAGTATAAGATAGTTTTGTTGAATAATTTGTTCTTTTTTATATTTAGTGTGCAACTTAATCTATAATTCAAAATCCCCCTTCCATAAATCTTTCAAAGGGTTCAATGCTTTGAGGAAAATTAGGATCAAAGTCTTATTCATTTTTTCCTTTCATTACATCTAATTAAAGCATTAAGAGACTACTGACAGAGGTAACGAATTATGTATTTAAGCAAAACAATTATTGCTAGCATTGAATCTACACTTATTTATGATTTCACTTTGAGATAAACCTGTATTATATTGTGCATACATAATGCCTTCTCCAAGATAATATTAAAATAATCATCCAGGAAATCATCTCTTAGTTAGGTTTGCATCACTGTCAAGTTACTTTAGAAATGCAGTTTAAAGAAGAAAGGTTTTGCTTGTGCACAATTCCGAGAAATTCCGAGATTTCAGCTCATGGTCAGCTAGATCCATTGCTGTTAGAGATGTGCTGAAGAAGAAATCTCACTGTGGAACTGTGGACACAAGAGAGCCGCTCACCTAGTGACAGCCCAGAGGGCCAGGGAGAAAGCTGAGAAGAAGGGATGGGGACCAAAATAGTTCCCAAGAAGACAAGATGATGGGCCATGTTCCACTTCTTTCTAGTAGGCTTTGTCTCCTCAGTGCATCGCCCCCCCCAATAGTGCCATCAAATCATGATCTTATTATTGATCTACATAATGCATTAGCCCTGTGGGGATCCAGTAATATCCCGCAAATCTGATCACCAAGGAAGTCTCCAATACTGTGAGCCTTTTAGGGGGCATATCGGATCCCGCGTGTAACGTGTTATCTGAATCACCGAGGCCCAAATTGTGAAAACTCGTTCCTAATTTATTTTGTAGCATTTTATTTGAAAATCATTTAAGCAACATTGAAGACCATTGCTGATTCAGCTTACTAGACACTAAGAAAATAGGGTAGGCTGGTTGCTAGGTAGCCTTAGTGAAGAGGTGCTATGGAATGAAACAAAACGAGTTAGTCTGTCCCATTTAACTTCCCCTAAATGTCCTCCAGACCAGTTGTCACAACTCTAGTCCTTGGCCTATCTCCTTCCTACTTTTTCATCAGGTGTCCATTCTTGAAATTTTACCTAATTTTTCTATTCAAATAAATTCATATCCAACTTATAGAGGAAAAGCTACCATTTCTATTCTTAAAAGAAGGTCCATCATAAAAATAAATATAATAAAAGATAGTTTTGAGTAGAGACCTGCTTTCTCTTTTTCCTTAAACATTAATTGAAATCTGTATATTTGGAGGTTACATATATTAGATGGTTGTTAGTGTTCCGGTAACAGAAAGCTGTGAAAGCAAGGAAAACTGCATGTGCTAAAATAGCATAGTGGCAAGAAGGTATGAAAGAAATATTGGGGTGCCACATGAAAAGGTTTTAAAGAAAGAAAATAATTTTCAAAGGATTATGGCATTTATTTAACAAAAACATCTTGCTTTCTGATGGAAATATAGGCAGGAAACTCCATATGAAAGAGAAGACTGTTCAGGAGTATTTTAGGCCTATGAATACTGAGAGACACCTGCTTGATACTCAGAAATCCTGAAACAGCCACGACCTCGGAGCAGAGGTGTCGTGGACACAGACTGAGGCTTATTAAAAGCGCAAACCAATAACAATTCACTCTACTTAGCTGGAGGTGTTCCCACCTTCACTGTCTTGGTAAAACACAGAAATGGGGAGCTCACTCTTGAAAGACCATCTGGCTGAGGTTAATTAAAAGCAAGTGAATTTTACACCAGGCATACAAGTGTGCTTCATCTTTTTTTTTTTTTTTTAAAGATATCTTTTTGAAAACTTCATCAACAGTACTATACTTTCCTCATAGGCCACTAGATTTTGTGAAATTTTCACATCTAATTTCATTTGAGGTTTTGATTCTATTTTTAAAAAGGTTTTAGTGAAGTAGTTTCAAGGTAAAACTTTAAGGTTAAGGAACAGAGTGATTATAAATGAAGATAGAAAATGAATTGTACTTCACTTCTACCTATGAAGAAACAGTGGTCTTAATGAATAAATAGATAACTGTAGAACTGTACTGCAGGGTTCTTTACCTTTTTTTTTTCTTCTTCCAAAGACTCAGTTTTAAGGAAGTTTATAGATCGCTCTGAAAAATGCTTGACTTCTAGGTGTTCCTCGATGACCTTCCAGAGGATTTCAGTGCTGCTCTTTATGAGTACAACATGCAAACAACAAAGGACTTTGCCTCTTTCTTACTAATTGTATCCAAATTGGTTGACATGAAACAGGAATACGAACTCCCACTGTCCCAAATCAGTGAGTATATGTCAGCTCCATTGTGGAACATTTTCACAATAAATAATCTTTCCTAAGACTCTTTTATCCCAGGGCTGGGGCTATAGTTCAGGGCAAGAGGGCTTTCCTGTCATGAAGATGGGCCTTTCAATACTCAGTTCTCAGTAAGATTTTGTCTCCAGTGGATAGGAGTCCAATAAGGGTCAGTCTGCTTTTGAGTAAGGTGATTCCTTCCAAATTTCAAAGAAAAAAAAAACTGATTAGTGGAAGTTAATGGGTACTAGAAAATGACATGAAATGTGTCCTTTATAAACCATCTTGGGTAAAGTCTGTGCTTGAGTTGAGCCTGGAAGATGGAGCGAAGACATCTGTGAGACTGAGAAAAGCTGAAGTCTAATTCTGGCATTGTTTTCTTGAGAGGAGTTGTGCTTAGTGTTCTTCACACAGTGTGGGAGGATTTCTTGGATCTGGTAATCGTGCATTAGTTTTCTCAAAAGATAAAGGAGAAACAGAATGACATTGTCTGCTTGACTTTGATAAACTTTTACTAATTGAGTTTTAAATAACTACTAAATATAACTACTATATGTGAATCTTTAAAAGCAGTACTTGGCATGTCAACCTCATTAGTGTTTGATTTTTAAAAACAATTAATGGATACTTTGGGTGGAAAATAAATAGGTGAAACTGACAGAGATAAAGAAAACTCTGGGCTTTGGGTAGTAATATTTTGGATTCATTATTCCCTGCCATCCTCAATGGGAAAAAACCAAAGAGCTTGAACTGTTAGTTTCCTAGGTCCTGTGAAAGCAGGAAACAGCATGAACCAAAGCAGTCAGGAATGGTGGAGTCTTGTGAAACTCACAGGGAGGTGTGTGGGGGACTTGTGGGTAATCTATCTGAACGAAAATTAAAGCTCAGGGGGCAGAGAAGATAGCCCAGTGACACAGTCCTGCCTGGCAAGCACAAGGTCCTGAGTTCAATTTCTGGTACAGAAAGAAAGGAAGGAAGAAGAGAGAGAGAGAAAAAAAGAAAGAAAGAAAGAAAAAAAGAAAGAAAGAAAGAAAATTAGAGCCCAGTTTGCATGTATGACCTAGAGCACTTAAAAGCACATGAATGGAAAACGTCTCTCATGTGTCTTTTCCCAATCTGCTAAGAATACCCTGTCTAAAAAGGATTTTAAGACAGACTCAAAATCCATGGGGCCAAGTGGCAAACAAGTTATTATCTGTTAAAAAGTATGGAATGTAAATGGTACTTCCCATTGATAAAAGCAATCAAATACAGTGCATGTATTCATAGTAGTGAGGTAGTGCTGCGAATGTAGCTTCCATTCACAAGTGCACCTGTCCTAAACTGGGCCGTTTGCATTCTGTGGTGTGACACACTCAGTCTTCGTGGCACTGTGGTTCCCTTGAATGCTGCACTCAGCGTGGTCTAGGCCCACAGGGGCCTCTGGTGTGTGTGCCATAGCAGGCTCTTTGTTATGATTGAAAGTTCTTAACGGATGGATCACTGTTGAAGCGAATAAGGAGGTTGGGCAAGCGAGCTGACTTTGACAACTCACCTGTCTCAATTGATTACGGTCAGAATTCACAGGTGAAGAATGTAAAGACTCCCAGCTTGTGTCTCACATGATGAGCTGCAAAGAAGGAAGAGCAGCAATCTCACCATTTGCTTGTCTGTCTGGCAACTTTGATGATGTTTTGCTTCACCCCAGAATTTCAAGTAATGTAAGTGCAGCATGGGGCTCATGCATGAATCTTGTAGCTTTTCCTCTGTGGTGCACTTTTTTTTTTTTTGGCGAAACCTGGGATTAAACTCAGGTGCCCTTGCACTTGTCAGGAAAGTGCTTATTCCACTAATCCATCTCTTTCCCCAGCCTCTCGCACTTTGTAATAGAAGGCTTTGGATAACTTTTGAATCCTGGCGTACAAATTATAAGGGACTGCATATTAACTTGAGAGTAATAATTTTGTTTTATTTATTTTTTAAATAATTTTATTGAGAAACAAGTAGCAATGAGACAGTTTCAAAACCAATTAGTAGGACAGTTTCAATGATCAATACATTGCATATTGTTGTCTTCTTAGTGGTTATTCATAGTACAAGATGCAGACATGATGTCCTGTCCATAAACACTATTAGTACAAATCTTTCTATTCATTTCAATAAGAGAAAGTAGTTGTATATCTATCCTATTTTGAATGTACAAATACAAATGGTCCTTCATCTGTATCTCCTTTTTTTGTTTAGCTTTGTCAGAAATGGATATTCCATTGCCATTTAAATATTATAAGTGCATGAATTCAGCAAAAAATGCAATATAGTCCAGTAGTCCACAATAGTAGTGGGTTATCTGTAGGACTGGCAATGTCAGAAGTTTTTGACTTGAGCCTTTTACAGCTCAGTGTACTACTATGGCTTTACTTTTTATACTTTGTTTTTGTACTTTGAGAGTAATAATTTTAGAAAACTTGGTTTCTATAGTTTACATGGACAAGTGGAAGTAACTAACTTCTTACATGAAGTATGTAGCTATATAAATTAAAGAACAGACCTTATATATTAAACAAGATAATTCCATTTTCCCCTTCTTTGCCTGAACCACCTTCCCATTTCCAAAAAAAAAAAAAAAAAAAAAAAAATAACTCCATGCTACCTGCCATATCCTTCATTTTACTTTTTAACTTATTTATATTTTTAGGTTATTCAAATAAAAGAAAGTCGTGTGAGAGTCAGGCACCTCTGTCTGATTTATTTCATATAACCTGATGGTCTTCAAAACCATACATTTTCTTACAAATGACTCAAGTATACCATTCTTTGGTAGCTGAATGTTACTGCATTTTCTTTTTCCATTTGTTGATCAGTGTCTAAGCTGTTTCCCTAGTCCGGCTATCACGAATTGCATTGCTGTAAGTGCAATGACTTTATTACTCAGGAGAATGCTTAACAGACGGATTGCTGGGTAGAACGGAATTTCTGTTTAATTTGGTGGAGAATCTCCCTACTGATTTTCATAGTGGCTCTACTAGTCTATAGTTCTAACAACAATGGAGAAATGATCTTTTCCTTGAAACTTCACCAACACTTGTTTTTTTTTTTTTTTGAGGCCTTCGTAACTATTTCTTATCAGTGTAAGTTAGAATCTCAGAGTTTTTTGATTTGCGTTTCCCTAAAGGCTAAAGCTATTAAATATTCTTTTCATATACTTATTAGCCATTTATTCTTTAATTTTAAGAAGCATCTGTGAACTCATTTAATGGTTTTTTTCTTGGGTCATTTGTTTTGGGAGTCAAACTATTTTTGAGTTCTTCTAAAAAATGTACAAAGAGAAAATAAACTTCTAAACAAGATAATAGAAGCATAACAATGGTTAGTACACTGTGTATTGTTCTCTTTGGATTACTCACTGTACAAGACATCAGCATTTAATTGTCCCAACAATATTAGCACCTGCCTCTTCAAAGAACTAAGAGAAATTTACTATTTTAACTGTCTTACATATAAACTACTTTTTTCTTTTTACTTTTATTTAGAGCTTTTCTTCATTCCCCTGGTCCAATTTCTCCTTCCTGTTAAAGTTTCTTCCCATTTTACAATACGTAGTGTACATTTTGGATCGTATTTAGTTATTTAGCTTCTCACACTAGGGAAACAATGTAATATTTGTGCATGTGTATCTGATTTATTTCACTTATGAGTATGGTCCCAAGTTGCAGTCTTAAGTCTTCAGTTAATCATTCTATGTGGCAAAGTACTATTCCACTGCATAAAACAATCACATATTTTTTATCCATTCCTCAGTTGATGGGCATTTGGATCATTCCTAAGATCTAGCTGCTAGAAATTGTGCTACTACAGCCATGACTGCATATGTGTCACTGTGGTACGAGGTTTATAATTCTTCCGGGAAGATATGCAGAAAGGGGAAGAGCTGGGCCAAATGGGACCTCCAATTTTAGTGTTTTTGAAGTCTCCACACTGATTTCTACAGTATATACAGCAGTTTTCACTCCCACCAACAGTGGAGAAGGGTTCCTTTTTCCCCACAGACCCTTCAGCATTTGTTACTGATTGCTTTCTTGATAATAGTCAGTCTTTCTGGGGTGAGATAGAATCTCAGTGTTGTTTTAATTTGTATTTCTCAAGTGAACAGTGATGTTGAACATTTTTTCATATATATGTATATGCGATAGCAAAATCTTGGAAACAACTAAGCTGTCTGTCACATGAGGAACGGTTGAAAAAGATGTGGTATTTCTATATAATGGAGTATTATTCAGCTATAAAGAATGATAAACTTGAAACATTTATATTGAAGTGGATGCACTTGAACATATACTCATATACACATGTGCAAATATCGTATAGTCTCCCTAGTATAAGAAATCAAAAGAAGAAATACAAATAGAAATGTACAACAACAACTAAGGACAATTGAGTCAGATAGTTAGGGCAAAGCGAATGGCATATGCTTCAGGGCACTAATCAGCTTTTCTTCTGGATAGTTAACAACCTAAGTTCACAGATCAAAATTGGAGAAATAGAAGAGCCGCAAGGCCAGCCAACATTTTGGCCCTAGCCTTTCAAGGTCAGAGAAGACTCAGGGCATAGGAGAACCTGTACTGTAATATCATGAAACTCAGTTGTGCCCCAAATTTTCTAATCAAGGAGATTATGGAGCCACAGAGGAAAGAGATCAAAGTTCTATAGTGTGCCTGGGGAGAGTCACATGGAGAGAAAACTTTCCCTCAGGCTCTCATAGAGAGCAAACTGGTCAAGCATTGGCTGTGACTCATCCACATGGACGACACAGACAAAGGATCTACAGAGTAAGGTACAGGATTACAAGATAAACCCTGAGGGGACTTCACTGACCTCATCAGAAACAAAAGTTACATCTTTTGGTATATGGGTCTTGATCTATCTCGGTTTTAACCATCCAGCAGAAAAGTACAAAAGTGAGGTATATAATGTGGGGCCATTATAATAAGTTGAGCTGTAAATGGCTATAGTCACCAACTTCTTCAGATAACTCACTATTATTATGGAATACTGCACTGTGTTGGATTGTGTCACCGAGTTCAGGCACCTAAATTGGTTTAATGACAATGGTGTGCTCGTCTTTGACAGGTCTAGACAAAAAAAGGGTATACAAAGGAAGAATCATGATGTGTGTGTATAAATAGTATAGTTAAGATAGATATGCTGTACTTCTGCATAATTCTATGAGAAGCAAGATTTGCACTAATAGTGGTTGGACCAGATATTATGTTGGCTTCTAGTAATATGGACAAACACTAGGGAGATAACAAGGTAGAAAGTATCAATTATTGAATCTGTGATATAATTCAGCTATAAAAACTAAGGTAAGTATATAGCTACACTCTCTTCATTCACTGATTAGAGACATCTGCTATAATAATGTCTGTAAGCATAATATCATGTATTTATCTTGTACAACACCAAAACATTATGAAAACATTTTGCAATGTATTAATTTATTGAATCTGTCCTGTTAATTTGTCCTGAAACTGTCTCATTGCTCTTTGTTCTTCAACAAAAATAATAATAAAAAAATAAATAAAAAAGAAGAGCAAATTAAACTCAAAAACAAAACAAACAAAACAGTTACCTCTTCCTGTTGAATTTTATCTTTCACCAGTATGTGCTGACTTTGTGAAAGCTATTCACAAAATAGAATAGCTATTCTGATCAGTTTTCCCTGAGTCTACTTTGCCTAAAAATAAAATAGCTATTTCTGTTTGCTTGTGGTTAAAAAAAAAATGAGTAGACATGGACAGCTATATGTCTGTTTTCTTCCTTTTTTGGCTATCTCTCCTTCGTCCTCTCCCCTTTTTATTCTTCTAAACGGGCCTAAAGATCATCAGAATTGCTCGGGAGAATGCCTCTCATGCAGTATCTCCAGCTCCAGCTCCTGCGTACCCTCTTTGCAAAGACGTGCCCTGCACCAATAAGTATAGCATTAAATCTTTAAATGGATTTTCTTCTCAAGCAGTCTTTCTGTGTCTAGTGACCAGGTGTTGCACTGGATGTTGGTATGAGGGGGAAGCAGCAGCACTCACAGGTGGTGCTGAGCTGTTCTCCGCCCTGGCAGAGGATAACAGCCCCCTAGGGTGTGAGGTGGACATCTCTTCTTTCGCCATGAACAGTGTGCTTGACAAACATTAATTAAAGCAAGGAAATAAAAAGTACGATGTAAGAAATATAAACTTTCTGTATACATAAATAACATTAACAATTGTATTTCTTCAGACCATTCTGAGGACAATTGGTATTGACCATACTCAAGCTCCTGTACTGTGGCCACAAAGGTTTGACAGTCAAGGGAGAAGAATGCCCCTCGATGCTTATGCACTCGATTTCTACAAACATGGTTCCTTGGAAGGGTTAGAGCAGGATAATGGGTATGTTCTCTCTGTCTCTCTCTCTGTCTATCTCTGTCTCTGTCTCTCTCTCTGTCTCTCCTCTCCAATACATTTAATGAATTTTACAGGAAAAACGTTTTCACAGTTTTTTGTACAGGTTTATCATGCTAAACACATCAACACATCATATTTTCTTTTTGTTTTTCTAGTGGCCTGGAACAAGGGAAAACTCTGATTTTTTTGTTTGTGGCTTGCCTACAGAATCTTGGTGTTTAGAACAGCTTCCTTTACATAAAGATGTAACTCAAAGATACACATATTTTCCGTCTAATTTTTGCTAGTTGGATTATTTATGATTAATGAATGAAAATAATGACACTCCTGTACTCTTTGTTACCTGATAAGAGTAAATACAAAGAATGTACTATGTACATTTGAGTACTGACTGTATGACAATTGCTTTAGTTTTGTAATAAACTATTTTCATTCTTTGCTCTTTTTTCTTCAGTCAGATCCTATTAGTCCAATTCAGATATACACAATATCACATTCAAGAAAAATTTTTCAAAAGTTAAGTTGGAGAGAATACTCTTAGCCTTACCTAAAAATGCAGAAATTGCCTAGAGATTGAACACTTAGATGTATAAAGGACCAGTAAGAAAGTAATTCAGTATACACTTACATGGCATTTTGAATAATCATAATTAAAATATATTTCAAACTCTGACATGCTTCAGAACTATAAAACATTTTGTGTTTTAAAATCGGACTTGTTATGGTGAATAGTGTAACTGTTACATTAGTGTAGTGAATAATATTTTTGTGCCATTAATTGTCAAAATTTTTATTTGTTGTTTAGGTTACATACTGGGGATGCTTATGATTTGTTGAAAGATTTTTCACTCACCATTAAATCTATCAGGTATGTTATATATTTAAATATTGACTTCATGATTTTAAATAATTTACCTATTAAATCCACAGCCTGGAGCTCTTTCTCCTACACAAGGTTCATGACAGTAGCTTGCTTGTTGAGCCCCTTAGTGCTGTGCAGCTCAACTTACAGAGAAACTTGCAGAACTTTGCCCTCTTCCTGTAGTAGAATTAATTCCAAATCCCATTTGAGATTAAGTTCCATGGAGTCTGTCCCCTTCCCTAAAAAATACAAAAAAGGGGGCGCTCAGGGAGATGGCTCAGTGGAATAAGTACTTCCCTGGCAAGCCCAAGGGCCTGAGTTCAATCCCTGGGTTCTATGAAAAAAAATTCAAAGCATTAATTGTTTAAGCTCTGTGGTCAGGTTTCACTCTCAGACTGGGCATGGTGTTGTGCACCTGTAATCCCCGCTCTCTGGAGGCTGTAAACAGGCAGCTCATTATGAATCTGATCTAGTAGTGAGACCCTAAAAACCCTGTAGACCCTTCCCTAAAATAAAAAAAGGAAAAGAAAATTCATAGAGTCTGCTACTTTTTCCTCAGGAGGCATGCACCAACAGACAGCTAAATCCCAAGGCTTCCTTGACCCCATGCCCTAATAGTCCCATATGTCACAAAGAATATATGTCAGACTCATACTGTGACAGGGCCCCTTGGGGCACTGTCAGTCTCTAGTATAACCTTACATGTTCCTGAATCCTTTGTTTTAATGAGTAACATTTTCTCACTCGTAATCTTGACCTGGTCTCTCAGAGCCTACCTAGTCCCATTTCATCCCAGTTTACTGTGGATCTAAATAACATCAAACTTCATTCAGACATTCCCACCCTTTGGTTCCGCTGGGCAGCAGGAAATGTCAACTAGTCATTTACACATTTGTAGCTCAGTAAAGATTCATTATTGCAGAACAGATGCCATTTTTGGTGGCAGCTAAGTAAAATGCTAGATGTATTTATTAGCCAGTTTTCCTGTCACGGAGACAGAAGATCCAAGACCTGCAAATTAAAAAAGGAAAGTTTAATTTGGCTCAGGGCTTTGGAGCTTTCATCTGTGACTGCCGGGCTCCAGGTGAGAAAGGCACCTGGGATGTGGTGGAAAGGCATAGAGAAAGAGAGAAGGCTGCTCACCTTGTGAGAGCCAGGGAACAAGAGACTGGAGGGATATAGGACAGGGACACACCCTTCCAGGCCACACCCCCTGAGAGCCACTCCTCCAATCAGAGCCCCTCTTACAGCACCTCCAAGATCTGGTCAGTGGTCATAAAACTTCACCTCTCAGCACATGAGACTTTTGGAGGACGTTTTAGATATCAGTCACACTTGGCAGAAACTAATTATAGTGGGAATCAGGTAGATAGCAGCAGTGACAGGCTTAGATACGTCAGAATCTGATTGCATTAAGTTCTTGATCAGCCTAGGTGCAATAATATTTTGTGTATATTTTCTGTCTCTTGTTACCTACACATTGATCTCCTAATGTTGTTGTAACAAATTACTACCAAATTAATGATGTAATGTATAAAAAATTATTTTCTTATGGTTTAGACATGGAAAATTTGAAAAATGTCTCACTGAGTAAAAGCAGGGTGTAACCAGTACTTCACTCCTTACTGTAAGCTGTATGGGATAATCTGTCTTGTTGCCTTTTACAGACTTTCAGGACTGCTGGCTTTCTTTGATTTAAGTCTGCTTTCCCTCTTCAAATCCAGAAGTTGCCAGTAGTCACTCACGTCACATGGCCCTGATATTCACTCTCTCCTGCCTCCCTCTTCCTCTTATGCACACCTTGGAGATTACATTGGGCTTATCTAGATAATCAGACACAATCTCATCTCCAGCCCGGCTGCTCCGCTACCTTTATTTCCACCTTGACGGCAAGTCCTTTTTGCTATGTATAGCAAATTCATAAATTGCCATGCTCATGAACAAATTTATAAAGGTATGGGGATTTGGATAAAGGCATCCTGGGGAGGCCATCAGTTTGCTTTTACCTTCTTGGCTTTTAAAATTTTTCACAAGTCTAAAATGCATAAAGTAATGAATGATTTATAACTTAGAGGAGAAACTGGGTTTCAGTATATCTTGGGCATCATAGCAGAGAAAACACAAAATTACTACATAAGTAATGTATAGAGGATATAGCTCAGGGGTCTAAAACACCTGCTTAGGCAAGCTTAGGCAGGTGTAGGGGACTGTGCTTTGATCTCTGGCACCACCATGCCAGCCCAGCCCTCAGGGTGGGCTGAGCCAGCACAAAAAGAGAAAGAAAGAAAGAAGAAAAGAGAGAGAGATCGAGAGAGAAGAAAGAAAGAAAGAAAGAAAGAAAGAAAGAAAAAAGAAAGAAAGAAAGAGGAAATATATAGAGGGAAAAAAGTGAGGGAGCTCCATGCTCCATTATTGAATGGAGACATAGAGTTGGTGGCCTTTCAAATACCACTGGTAAAAATAAACTGCGTGGGAGTTGTCTTACCTTTTCTCATGACTATTTTTGTAGTAGATTTTTGGGAATAAATGTTTCTTACTATCATTCATCATATCCAAGGGAAATCCTTCCTTCCTTCCTTCCTTCCTTCCTTCCTTCCTTCCTTCCTTCCTTCCTTCCTTCCTTCCTTCCCTCCCTCCCTCCCTCCCTCCTTTCTTTCTTTTGTATTTTTTTAGGGACAGGTCTACAAGGTGTTCAGGGCCTCACTACTAGATCGGATTCATAGTGATCCTCCTGTTCACAGCCTCCTGAGTTCTGGGATTACTGGTGCGTGCTGCCATGCCCAGCCATATTGACCATCTCAGCGTGCCTGGGATAGGGCCGGTGGGGCAGACACCAGGGGTTGAATCCCCAGGCCCTGTGCCTGCTTGCAGGGGCTTTAATCTGCTAAGCTATTTGGCTGGCCAGGGACTCTTTCTTATATCACAATACAATTACTTGGCATGTATCATTCGTTTTTCTATTACAGTGTTTCCTTGCGTGAATTATGTGAGCATGAAGATGACAATGTTGTTTTAGCATTTGAGCAACTAAGTGAAACCTACCAAGAAAAACTTGCAAAAGTCTAAAAGCAAAATTCATGAAAACCTCTTACAATATCATCATGGAAGATATACAAGTTAGTTTTGGTTTTCCTGCTTTTTGTGAGAAAAACATATGGTGGCGTGTAAAGAAAAAGACCAGGCACCAAAGTGTGGGATCCACACCTGTCCTGCCCTGTCATGAGTGCTCCTGGACACATTATTTAGTGTATATGAATTTTGGTTTCTCTTAATGTCTGGAAAATTACACCAGAGACTATTGAGGTTTGACAAAAAATGACAGGATTTTCAATATAACTAAGAGACAATTTTTCCTCCTTGAGACCTAAACAAATATTAAGCTTTTGATACTTTTCTTCTTTTTCAGTATTCTGAAAGGTTTACAAAGGCTTGCAAGAAATGCTTGTAGTACCCTAAATGCGAAATACATTCTTTCCAAATAAGACAGATGTGATTACATAATGTAGATATATGAATATTGAAACAATATTTCTAGTAAACCCTGTGCTTTCTAAAAGTGCAAGTTTAAGATTCAAATTATGTAATGTTTAAATAATATGCAGCTGATATTTGCTTTATTTTAATTACACACAAGTGGCTGGAAAACAGAAAAGAAATAAAATGAATTAACTCTCTTTTAACATTGGTTTCATTGTGAAATTTTTCCATGTGTCAGTCCATTTGTCCCAACCTATGCATTCTGTATATGTAATAATTCACATAAACATTTTTGCTCCTTACTCTCAGATTGGGTCACAGTTTTAGGATCAATTTTAGACACTAATTATCAAGCATTTCAATCCTTGAATCCATTAAAATGGAAATTATTCTGTGGATGCATCATAAATAATCATCAAAGGCTAATGGAAAGCAGTACAACATTTATAAGACAAAAAAAGGCCCTGGGCTACAACACTGATTGCTGATGGGCTTTTGAGAAGTGTTGGGTGGTGAAGCCACGTTATGTTAAGTGAAATATTTTCTACATAAAAGTACTGTGTGGTCTCTCTCATATGTAAAATCTAACACAATTAATTTCACAGCACTTGAGAATACAATGGTGGTTAACAGGGGCACAGAGCAGGGCAATGGAAGAATGGAAAGAGGCTGACTATTTGGGTCTACATTATAGTTCGATACAAGTGTAAGTTTGGTGTTCTGTTCACTACACAGTGACTATTATTAACATTGATGCAATATTTATTGCTTATTTGTGTATAGAAATGCTATTGATCTCTGAGTATTGATTTTGTATGTAGCTACATTGCAGGCTTTCAGCATTAATAGAGGTCTTCTGGTGGAGTTTTTGGGGTCTTCTATGTAGAGTATCATGTTATCTGCAAATAATGATAATTTAACTCTCACTTTTCTATTAATATTCCTTTTATTTCTTTTTCTTAGCTAATTGCTCTGGCTAAAGTTTCACAACTACATTGAATTAAGAGTGATGACAGGGGCTGGGGAGATGGCTCAGCAGAATAAGTGCTTCCCTGGCAAGTGCAAGGGCCTGAGTTCAATCCCCAGTTCTGCAAAACAGAGAAAAGAAAAGAAAAAAGAAAAACAAAGAGTGATGACAGTGGATATCTTTGTCCTATTCCTGATTTTAGAGTGAAAGTTTTCATTTTTTGTGCATTTAATATAACATTAACTGTTGGTTGTTATAGTTAGATTTTATCAGATTGAGATAAAGATGATCTACTCCAATTTCTGTAAGGTTTTTATCATGAATACATGCTGTAGTTTGTAAAAGGGCCTTTCTCTTTCTTTCTTTCTTTCTTTCTTTCTTTCTTTCTTTCTTTCTTTCTTTCTTTCTTTCTTTCTTTCTTTCTTTCTT
>PVKA01018873.1:0-43025 GCA_004027165.1 Ctenomys sociabilis | reverse complement strand
AAAAAAAAAAAAAAAAAATACGAGAACTATAGAACTATAAAGTTTATGGAAAGAGGAAAAAAAAAAAAGTAAAGTTTATGGGGCTGGGGAGATGGCCCAGTGGAATAAGTGCTTGCCTGGCAAGTACAAGGTCCTGAGTTCAATCCCTGGAACCACCAAAAAAAAAAACCTCACTGCTTTACAGATAGTGAGGTTAAGCTCAACTGCCTATGTTATAGCATAAGAATATCATTAAGCTTCTCTTCTGGAGAGTTTCAAGGGTCAACTTAAGGTAGCAGACCAAAAATTAGAGAAAAAGAAGGGCTGCAAGGACAGCCAACATTTTGGCTCTAGCCCTTCAAGGTCAGTGAGGACATAGGAGAACCTGCACTGTAACATCTTGGAACTCAGTGGTGTCCCAAATTTACTGATCAAGGAGATTATGGGCCACAGAGGAAAGTGATTGATGATGTAGAGTGTGCCTAAGGTGAGTCACATGGAGAGAAAACATTCTCTCAGGCTTTCACACAGAGCAAATTGGTCAAGCAATGGCTGTGACTCATCCACATGGCTGATACTGACAAGGGATCTACAAATTGCAGTACAGGGTTTCAGTTAAACCCTGAGGGGATTTGACTGATCTTGGCAGATACAAACTACATTTCTTGTTATATATATATATATATATATATTTTTTTTTTTTTTTTTTTTTTGGTCTTTTTGAGACAGGGTCTTACTATGCAGTTGAGGCTGGCCTTAAGCTCACTTTGTAGTTCAGGCTGGTCTCGAACTCACAACAATCCTCCTGCCTCAGCCTCCCGAGTGCTGGGATTACAGGCATGCGCCACCATGCCCGGCCATTTCTTGTTATATAGATCTTGCTTTATCTTAGTCTTAGCCATCCAACAGAAAAGTATAAAAACGAGGTATAAAAAGTAAAGCTATATTAATATACTGCACTGTAAAAGGCTCAAGTGAACTTCTGACATTGCCAGTACTACGGATAACTCACTACTATTATGGACTACTGGACTATATTGGATTATTTAGCTGAATTCACTCACAATAATTAAATGGCAATGGAATATCCATCTCTGACAAAATTAAACAAAAAAAGGGGATACATGAAGGACCATTTTGTATCTGTATATACAAAATAGGATAGATATACAGCTACTTTCTCTTAATTCAATGAATAAAAAGATTTGTACTAATAGTGTCTGGACAGAATATCATATCTGCAACTTGTACTATGAATAACCACTACGAAGACAACAATACGGAATGTATTAATTATTGCAACTGTCCTACTAATCAGTTTTGAAACTGTCTCATTGCTGTTTCCCAATAAAAATTTAAAAAATAAAGCTTATGGAAGAAAAAGGCAATTTAAAAAAAATCAAATTATAATATTCTTTAGTTTCAGATATTAAGACATGGAATAAAATTCTAAAACATCTCAATTTCTTTTGATTCATATCTACCTCAAATATAAAATCCCATTTCATTTTTCCCTATTAATAGATGTATAGGGAGTACCTGAAAGTACACACCATATCACAGGAATAACAAGACTCAATCTTACCTGAAAAAGATCCAAAAGAGGCTTCCAAGAAAGCATTAAAACCGCTGCTTTGTTAATAGTTTTAGGAATTTCAGAATAAAACAGTGTGTTTTCTCTGTTCTCACCAGACATGGCTATGAGAAAAAACATTTATTTATTATTATTATTTCAAATAACATTCTTACTATAATCATAGTAAGTAGAAGTACATCATCCTTTCCACATACTACATTTTACTCTTTGTGGGATATGTAGTGAAGAATTAGGATATACACAACTGAGCCAGGGATTTAGTTCAGTGGCACAGTGCCTGCCTGGCAAACACAAGGTCATGAGTTTGATTCCTGGTATCAAAAAAAAAATGAGGGGTTGAATCCCCAGTTCTGCAAAAAAAAAAAAAAAAAAAAAAAGGATATGCTAAGATTTCACTAAAAATTGCTGTTTCATTTTTATATTCAAGTGTTAGTACCCTCAATACAAACAAAAATATATAAGGAGAATTCAAATAAAAGTTATTTTAAGCTGGAGTGATGGGGCACACCTGTGATCCCAGCTCAAGACGCTGAGGCAGGAGGATCGCCCTGAGTTTGAGTTCAGCCTGGGCTACATAGTGAATTCAAGGATAGCCTATACTACAAAGGCCCCATCCACAAAAAAAAAAAAGTTTGTTTTAGAATTTAAAAAAAAAGTTAAGTGCCTGCAAGATGGATATAGATCTAGAAGATTCCAAAACAGCAACTTCAGATTATCGAATTACCTAAAATATTTAGAAATATACATAAGCCTGATAGATTTCTACCTTTTCTTTTGGAGATACGGTCTTACTATGTAGTTCAAGTTGGCCTTAAATTTACCAGGCTGGCATTGATCTCATAGCAAACCTCCTGCTTCAGACTCCTGAGTGCTCAGAATACAGGAGTGTGCCACCATTCAGGCTCCTCCAATCTTTCTTCATTATAAAAGTTCTGTGGTTAAAAGCATTAATAAAGCCTTTAGGGTTTCAAAGAAAATTATATTTATACAGCACAGAATCTGATTTCTGATTTGCTAAAAATCACTGTCCTTTGTGGGGGAAGGACAAAGAAAAAAATCAGTGAAACCTGAGTTAGATTCCTCCTGGGAAATCATGCAGCAACGGAACTAAGAGAGCACGGCAGCAAGGAATGAGCTGCACACAAAGGCGAGATAATGGACACCCCTCGTGCTTACAAAGTTGTGAACCAGAGGACACTCAAACAAAATGAACAAAAAAGTGTGAATGAGGGCAGAAGATAAATCACACAGAAAGAATGAGAAGCTGTCAGACCCTAGGAGGGATGTGGCAGATGCCTGAGTCCTGTAGAGGCTGAGGATAAGCATTCACATATGTTCTCCTTAATCTCCTTGTTTTCCCAAGTATTTCTTAGGGAAATAGTTTGCATTGTCTTTTGAAGTAAGAAGTTAGACTCCATTTTTTTTCTTGTCTTCTTTGTAGTCCTAGTCCAGGCTGGCCTTGAACTCACAGCAATCTTCCTGCCTTAGCCTTCCAAATGCTGGGATTACAAGCATGTACCACCATACCCAGCATTCAGCATTTGATTTTGCCTGAAATCTAGTAAGGTTATACCATTAAAAACATTACATAATATGGTGGTATTTTCCTAAAGCTACTTTCTAAGAGCTATCAGTCCTCAATTTAAAAAGAAAACACCCTAAAAAAGTGTTTCTCACATATCCTCAAACAAGCACCATTTTCCACAATCATTTCACTTCCCCTCTCTACATGCTACTACTTTTACAATGTCTTCCCTGGCTTACCCACAACTAATAAAAGTGTCTCATGACATTCTATGTATGACCATAACAGCCTTGGCTGCAAAGACAAAAGTCAAGGGCTGAAATAAATGTCAGCAGATGTCTAACTTTTTACTTTAAAAAAAAAACACAAACTAAGAAGAATTTAGGAAAACAAGGAGATTAAGGAAAACAGATGTAATTAGGTAATAAAGCTTTGTCTGTTCTTTTTGGATATTATTGGTCTTTTTTTTTTTTTTTCAGAACCGAGGATTGAACTCAGGCCCTTGCGCTTGCCAGGAATATTTATTGGTCTTTGATACTACGGTACCTTATCTTGGTTGATGTCCCAGGATACAATGAATTCCCTTTCGTGTAACATGATAAAAGACCAGAAATAGAGCCGGGCGCGGTGGCGCATGCCTGTAATCCCAGCACTCAGGAGGCTGAGGCAGGAGGATTGTTGTGAGTTTGAGACCAGCCTGAGCTACAAAGTTAGTTTAAGGCCAGCCTGAACTGCATAGTGAGACCCTGTCTCAAAAAGACAAAAAAAAAAAAAAAAAAAAAAAAAAAGACCAGAAATAAAATCAGCCAGGTTAGTGGGCATGGGGCACATTCCTGTACTCCCAGCACTCTAGAAGGATGAGGGAGGAGAGACACACAGAAGAGTCTCATGTAGGCAACAGACCCTGTCTTAATAAAGTTTGGATATACAGCTCAGTGTGAAGACCCCAGATTTAATTCCCAGTACCAACAAAACAAATCTTACCAGGCTGGGGAACCCTCTCCTGTGTGTATGTCTGTAACTGGGTGTGGCTGATGCAGAGCTGGGACTGGTGGGTTGAGCTGCAGGAAGGAGCTATGTTTTGACTCAACAGTGTTATTAAACTAGGCACAAGTGTCTCCTCCAAGACATGGGAGTCTGTCAAAACTTCCTGATGCTGTGGGAGGCTTGGCTCACGCCACAGTGGGAGCACGCAGTGCTTCTCTGTCACAGCCCCTTACAGGGCTTCCTGCACTCAGCAACATCAACGGATGCTTCTTCCTTTTAGGGTTGGATATGTATGGTGCTGCCAAAAGTATGTCATAGTGCTGAAGCATCAGATACTTACATAGGAACTGGAGGAAATTTTTGCCTAGACTTCACACAGAGTAGTATAATATAACTAGGACAAGGAGGAGGAGGGCTACACAAGCTAACTGGGAGTTCGTACAGAAAAGCAAGCACCAATAGTCGAGACTTAACAGTGCTGCTGGTGTAGTGGTATCATGCAAGATTCCCCACAGTCGAGACAAATAAAATGCACTGATGAAGGGAGACCAGTTTAATCGAACAGGACAATACAGCTACAACGTTAGTAAAAGTAGCACACACTGGCATTTGATTTGACAGAGATCAATGGAACAAAACAAAGGCCAAAAATGAAGCCAAATATTATATATAGAAACATGACATATGACAAAGGTGGCATTTCTAATCATTAGTGAAAAAGGTGTATATAGATTATTCAAAATCTATAATTAAAATAACTACATAGGGGCTGGTGAGACAGCTCAGCGGACTAAGCACCTGCTTAGGCAAGCACAAGGAGTGGAGTTTGATCCCTGGTACCACATGCCTCATCAGCCCCACTCCTTGGCGACTAAGCCTGGGAGCAGTGGTGCACACCTGTAATCTAAGTGCTGAGAAGACTAAAAATAGGAGGATCACTATGAGTTGAAGCTGCATAGTGAGACCCTGTACCAAATACATTAAAAATATAACAATAAAAAATAACTAGATGGAAAAAAAAAAAAACCTAGATAGGGTTGGGATGTAGCTCAGTGACAGGGCACAAGTTTACCATGTATTGGGCTATAGGTTCAAACCCTAGCACGGCAAAAAGCTTAAAAAACAGGAGAGTTACATAAGGACAGTAAGTTTTTCTATACAAAAACTCACAAAAAATACATACCAAATAATGTAAAGATTAAGTTATCATTATTATTATTATTTTATTTTTTTGGTGGTTGGCTCAGCCTGCCCTAGGGGCCAGGCTGGTGTGGCATGTGGTACCAGGATCCCTGTGCTTTGCCTAAGCAGGCACTTTAGACCACTAATCTCACCAGCCCTAAGATTTTTAAAATAATTTTAGAGTTGGGAAAGACTTCCTAGATATGACAAACTTATAGAACAATAAAATTTTAACTATAAAAAAACTATAAATTTCTGTACAGCAAGAGGCACAAAAGGCAAAAGACAAATAAGAACTCACAGAAAGCTTAGCATAGTGGTGTGGGCCTGTGATCCTGGCTTGGAGGGTCAAAGTGCAAGGGCCGTAAGTCCAGGCCACCCCGAGCAACTTAGCAAGACCCCACTAAGACAAAAAACAGTCTCAGAGGAAAACAGTACAATGGGAAGTTCCTGAATTATATAAAATGCTTCAAGTCATTAAGAACCTCAACTCAATTTTAAAAAGGTACAGATAGCCCAATATATTGGTGCACATTTATAACCTTAGCTACTTAAGGGCCTAGGGAAAAGGACAGCCAAGTTCAAGGCCAGCCTGCTCAACTTAACAAGACCGTGTCTCAAAATTTAAAACACTAAAAGGTGTGGGAATGTAGCTTGTGGGTAGAGCACTTGTAGCATATGCAGGCCCTGGGTTAAATCTCCAGTACCATACAGTATTTGTAAATAGATGAGTCACAGAAAAGGAATACAATGGCTTTTAAATATACAAAAAAATGTTCAACTTCACCCCTAAGAGAAATAAAATTTGAGGTACAGTATGAGGTTTCTGTTTACTAAATAAACATTAAAATTTTATAATTATTAGGGCTGGGAAATGGCTCAATGGAACAAGCACTTCCCTGGCAAGCACAAGGGACTGAGTTCAATCCCTGGTTCTGCCAAAAAAAAAAAAAAAAAAACTAAAATTTTATTATTAGTGTAGGTATTTTTCCATACCTACATGTTCTGAGAAAATTGTAATGGTAGCATCAGCCCAGTAACTTCTTGTAGGGGAACATTCAGTAATATCAATCAAAATTCTGAACGTACACATCCTTTATTCAAGCAGTTCCCCTCTTGGGAATTACTTCTACAGGTTTATATATCCACATATGTGCAAAATGATCCAATATAGTTACATTGTCTCTTTGAATAATCACAGTGAAAAGTTAAGTGACCATTGCTAGAGGCCTGGTTAAATTTAAAATGGCATAATCATACAATACTCTGAAGCTGCTAAAAAAGGATAAATCTAGCAAGGCATGGTCATGGTGCTGGATGTCTATGATCTCAGCACTCGGGAGGCTGAAGCCAAAGGACTGCCACAAGTTCAAGGCCAGCATGGGTTACATAATGAGTTCAAGCACAGCCTGGGCTATATATACAGTGAGATTTTTGTCTAAAAAAAAGAAAAACAAACTAATTATATAAACTCGTAAGTTGCAGCCAAATAGCTCAGTGGATTACAGCACCTGCAAGCAGGTGCAGGGCCCAGGGGTTCAATCCCCGGGCCTGCAATGCTGTCCCTGTCCTCTGGGGTGCATTGAGATGGCAATTAGACAGGGTGTGGTGGCGCACACCTGTAATTCCAGTTCTTGGGAGGTTGTAAACAGGCAGATCACTAGGAGTCCAATCTACTAGTAAGACTCTAAATACCCTGTAGACCCTTCCCTAAAATTAAAAAAAAAAAAAAATTATATAGACTCATGTAAACAGTATTTCTAAAAAGATTCTTAAACACAATAAAAGATTGAAACTTATCAAGCCAACGTTTTTGGAGGACAAATTTAATTTTAAAAGCAAAATTGGAAGTACAACTCTGAGATAGCACACACTTAGTATGCATACATGTACACATGCATGCATAAACAAGTCAAGCAACAGATTTGTAGAAAATTTAAATCTAGAGTAACTAGTATCAGGAAAGAGACCAAAATCAATCATCTTTATAAAGATGAAAGCAGGAGCTATTAATGCAATCAAGCTAATAATTTTACTATTTGTTCTAATTTGCCATTCCAAAGAAGAGACATATTAAACTAAAAAGAAGCAATTTTTGGTATCCTTGATTTAAAAAAAAGATCATGATTAATTCATGATTCGAGGATGGGTGAGGTGGCACACATCTATAATCCCAGCACTGGAAAGGCTGAGGCAAATAGATCACCTTGAGCTCCAGGCCAGGCTAGGATACATAGTGAGTTCAAGATCAGCCTGGACTACATAGTGAAATCTTGTCTCAAAAAACCAGAAAACCAACAAACAAAAAATTCATCATTTATTATCTGCTACAGTTAATGAGACAAATCAAAGTTAAAATAGCACTCAATTAGCCAGGCAAAGTGGTTCACGCCTTTAATCCCAGCACTTGGTAGGCTGAGGCAGGATGACTGTTGAGAACCCAAGACCAGCCTGAACTGCATCATGAGACCCTGTCTCAAATGACAAAGACACACACATACACACACACAAAAAATGGAAATATTCAATTTAAAAGGATTTCTTTTAATGGAAACAAGGCATTTTCTCACTTATTCACCAAGTTCCACCCTTATAGATTGAACCACAGAGTCCACTGAGTTGCAAGCCCAGTCCTCTCCCCTTGAAGACAGGATCTCACTAAATTGCCCTGGCTAACTTCAAACTTATAATCTTTCTGTCTCAGGTTCTCCAGCAACTAGGGTTACAGGTGTGCACTACCTTGCCCAGTTCAACAACATGTGAGTGCAAATCATTTTTGTCCTTAAATTTGACTTCACAAAATGTTTCCTCTCATAAAGTGTAACTTCATACTCACCAAGGTAATAGATCCTGTCCGAATGAGGCCCATCTGGATCATTCCTCTTCACAAACATAAAATCATGTGGTGCCTTGGCCATCATGTAGCCATGGTATTTTCTGGTGTCAGCAAGCAGCTTTTTAAGCTGACTCCAGGAATATCGCTCAACATAAAATGGCTCCAATTTGGGCCGATCCTGTGATTCAATATTCTCCTCACATTCTGCAGTTTCAAATATTTCAACACCCAGCTGCTCTGTCTCCATTGCTGCTGCCATGTTGCATTTTCCTAGAAAACAAGGCACATGAAGCTGCTCACAGGGCCAGTTTCTACATTGTCAGGAGGCATCTGGTGGGCCAAAAACCAAAACCAAGAAAAATTCTTTCCAACATAGCTGCAGTGAGATCTAAAAAGAAAGCAATAGCTCCCCCTTCTCTGTGCTGTTTTAAAATGTCATTTTAAAAAACTGAGGTCATGTCAATTCCACAGTGACTAGAAATTCCTTGCAGAACTTTTCTAAAAGGCTCTCTCTCCTTAGGTATCTCCTGCCAAAAGTTTTTTTCTTTCCCACACTGGAAGGAAACAGGCCTCGTGCCAGTTGGCTGCTTTACTCCACCCTAGAGTGAGTGCACAACAGTGAAGCTCAAAGTGCCAAGGGAGTTAAGTGTCACCACACTTAAGAAGTCCTTTGACAAATGTGGATTTCCCTGGCTAAGAAAAGTAACCACAACCAATTAGAACAATAATAATAATGACACAAACCATGTACTTGTTAATCTTCCTAGGGCATTAACTTAAATGTAACTCTAAAAAAGAACCACTTATCCTGGCTGGTAGGTGTCTGCAATGGCATCTAGTTAGACATAATTACTAGGTAACACTTGTATGACTCAGTATTTTAAGGAAACTTATATGACTATCATTGCAGATTATATAACTGTTTCAATAGAAATGTGACAAAGTAGCTTTAATTAGCTTAAGTAGTTGATGAAGTATTTAATGTTTGTATCAACATTTTGATAAAAGTTTGAACCCAGCTTACCAGTTCAATGCCCTATTATCACATGTACTAATAATGCTTATTTTACAAATCTAGAAGATACACTTTTTTACTTTAACTTTTCCAATTTTAAATTTAACTTAAATTCCCAGTACTGCAAAAGAAAAATTTAACTTAAAAGACCAAATACCAAAAAATGTCATAAAAAGTGAGATTCTGGTATGCATTTATTCATGACACTACAAAAAAAAGAAAAAGAAACATAAAAGTAATGGAACTGCTCTTTTTTAACTAATTGACTGAAAAACAATTATGAACTTGAAGATAAGCTAAACTGCAATTATGCAACCAAATTTCACACACAAATCGATATATGCCTGTATGCTTAAGATGATGTCTCTTTTAAAAGCTCCATTTTGCAGGATAACATCAACTCACGGCAAGAAGCAAATCTGAGAAAGTTACTAGCTGGTGTGGGCTATGAATTAATACATCAGGTGTGCAATCCTGGCATGTGAATAGTCTCAACTATGTGCATGGGAATACTGTATCACTTGTCTGGCTACAGTGAACTATACTATCACTTTCAGTGTTAACAGTTGCAAAGGCAATTAAGAAACTCATTAGTTACATCACGTAGAGCTACTATATTATCACTAATGGGTATTTACTTTCAACATTAGAACACAAAATAGCTCAGCAGAGAATTATGCCACTCAGCTCAGCTGATATGCAGCATACATGTGGTCTACCCATTTAAGAGCTAGCAGACCACTACTTTCTTTGTCATTTAGTACAGGGTCTACAGGGTCTCACTATATATATTGGATTTGTAGTGATCTGCCTATGTTCAGCCTCCCAAGAGCTGGGATTACAGTTGTGAGCTACCCTACTCACTCTCAAATCACCTGCCCTCTCAGTGTGCCATGGGGGTAGAGCTGGCATGAAAAGCCAGGGATCGCCAGGCCGCTGTGCTCTGCCTAAGAGGGGGCTTTAGTCCGCTGAGCTATCTGGCCAACCCCAACTATTTATACCAAATGAGGCCATGAACCTAACTAATGAAGTGAGGAACAAGCAAAAGAACCTACCCTTATTGGGCTCATTTCTCTTGTGCAAAACTTGGAACCTCCTTTAAGATGGGAGAAGCTGGCTAGGGAGATGGCTCAGTGGAATAAGCGTTTCCCTGGCAAGCACAAGGGCCCGAGTTCAATCCCCAGTTCCGGGAAAAAAAAAAAAAAAGATGGGAGAAGTCCAGATGAAAGGCTTCTTAAGCCTTACTGCTAAGCTTTATGAGTTTTTGGGTTTTTTCCAAGCTTCATGAATGAATTTCACCTTTCTCCTGTATAAAAGCTGCATTTATTTATATTTAAATAAAATTGTATGGTATTCCTGAACCATACTAAGTCCCTGGACTGTTTCTCTCTGTACATATGTGCACATACACATACATACTGTGTACGTCTAGTCAATTTATTCTGTTCTAGGACAGATCGGACATGTGACTTAGGTATATACGCATCGTCCTGAATTTGCTTACACTTCATAGACAAGTACTCAAAATATGTGACCTGGATTTGCTAGGTTCAGTATACAGTCAACACAGTGCATAGATTTCCCAGCCCCACTTACGAGCCTTCCCTGTGCCCACCTGATTGTATTTTCATCTGTTCAGATCTCTTCCACACTCAGGCAGCTCATTTTCAAGTGGCCCAACCTCAAGGATGGATCGTTCTGCTCATCCTGCTCTCTTCTCACAGGATCTTGTCCTTTCCTCACCATCCAATCCTGTTCGGCAGGATAATGAAATAAGGTGTAAGATTGCTGATCATCATTACAGCAAAATGGACCACATGTAGTCAAAAAAGATTAAGTCTAAAGTTTCAAAACAGTATTTGTAACTGATATAGAATGAATTCCTTTACATCTACAATTTTTCATATCAAAAATCTTAAAATTTTTTGTAGAGCTGTATAGCCCAATTTACTCAGAATACCCTAACACAGATACTTCTTTTAAGTCCAGACATACATTTAAAGGGCTTAATTCAAAAAGTAAACTAAAGGCCAGGGATATAGCTTAGTGGCACAGTGCCTGCCTCGGTTCCTGGTACAAAAAAAACCAAACAGGCAGGACTTGGAGGCATATACCTTTAATCCCAGCACTGGGGAAGGTTAAGCAGGAGGATCACTGTAAGCTTGAGGCAAGCCTGAGCCACATAATGAGACACTAACTGAAAAAAAAAAAAGAAAGAAACCTGATAAGGGGATATGGTAGTGCATGCTAACAAACACAGCGGTGCAAGGTTGAGGCAGGAGGGCTGCAAGTTTGAGTCACATAAGGGCAATTTAGTGGTTCAGTGAATCCTGGTTCAAGATAAATTTAAAAAGCGCTGGGAGGGGGGGCTAGGGATGTATGGTAGTACAAAAGCCCTGGGTTCAACCTGAGGAACTAAAAAAATCAAGATACAGATACAAAAGAATATATACTACACGAAAAGGTTAGTATCTATAGCAAAGCCTCAAACACTAGGAAATTTTATTTCTATGTGCCTATTCATGTTTTTTTTTAACATGCTATTTACCAAGTTGCTTAGAGACAGAATCCACTCAGGAGAGATAAGAATGATGGACCATCTATGCCTTAAGAACTTGTTTTTGAGACAGTTTAACTATACAGGTCAGGCTGGCCTGCAACTCACTTTGTAACCCAGACTACCCTGGAACTTGCACTGTCTTAGCCTCCTAAATACTGAGACCACAGGTGGGGATTATCCGAGGGTGCCACCACACCTGGCAAGAATTTGAACTAAAACACTTCAAGATTTTTCGTAAGATAAAGAATGTTCTAGGCAAGCATGGTGGTGCATATCTATAATCACATTAATTGGAAAGCTGAGGCAGAAGAATCACTGAAGGTTCCAGGCCAGCCTACACTACATGTTGAGACACTGTCGCTTAAAAAAAAAAAAAAAAAAAAAATCTATTTCTACTCATTTATTCACTTTAAGTGCACTCCACCCCTTCTTTTCTTGCTTCAACACTCTGAAAATAACCGAAGTAGGTAGCTTTTCTGGAAAAAGAATCATTAGCTTTGTTACAATTCTATTTTAGAAAAAAATTTGTCATTACATCTATCACTTTGCTATCAGCCTGGGTTCCCTTAGCTCAAACAGCTGGTGAAGAAATGCAGCCAGAAAAGCGGCAAGAAGAGGCGAACTGGTGAGACTACACTGGCACAACAAAAAGAGAGGCTAAGACGTCAAGACACTACGCCTTGGCACTCAGCCTCTCAGAGAGGGACACGCTGGGTTATAAAATAGCTCCAGGACTCCTGGGTTTGGACCCACTAAAACAGCATTCCATAATTTTTAATCAAGAGCGCTTAAACATCCCACGCCTCACTCAAGGCTGGCATTCCAGGCTTCAGGGTCCAAGTAGCTCAGAAATCGTTGTCAGAGTGGGGTGAAAATCTTGTGCCCAAGTGTGGTGGCCGTGCATCTGGGAAGCTCGAGCAGGAGGACTACCCTGAGTTCAAGGCTTGAGAAACCATGCCTTTAGAAAAAATGAGGGCGGAGATCTTAAAAGCGCTGATTGAAGAGTGGGGTAGCTGAGAATATAGAGAAGGGGCTAGAGGGACACAGTCTGAGGGACGAAAAGCGTGGAGACTGGACAGGAAAGTGTCCTGCAGCAAGCGGTGAAAGGGCTAGAACAAGCTAGTTAAGCAGTGGAGAGAACACCAGAGGGAGGGCAGGAGATCCGGGTCCGAATCCTCGCGCGGGAGCCTTCCGGCCCCCGACCCTGCAGGCGCCCCACCCCGCAAAGCTCGGGCAGCGCCGACCGGCGGCTGGGGGGCGCACCGCCGGCGCCCGCAGACGTTGCCGCCGCCTCGGAGCCGCAGCACCGCCGCTTCCTCTTCCGGCCGGGCGGCAGCGCCGTCGCTGGGCCCCGCCGTCGCTGGGCCCCGCGCAGGCAGCAGCAGAGCCGGTGGCCGGGGAAGGCATCGGCGAAAGCTCGGAGACACACAGGGCCCGGGGGGCCGCGGCCAGGCCTCACAGGCCGAGACGAGAAGAGGGGCGGATACTGCACCTTCCCCTCGGCCCTGCCCGGACCGTCCCGACGCGCTACGGAGCGAGCCTGCGCCGCCTCATGCCGCACCGCCTCCGCTCCCGTCCGAGCTACAGCAGCTTCCCCGGCGGCGGCGGACGCAATACTTAAAGGTGCTGGACTCGATACTTTTAGGCGGCGACGGCGGGTGAAGCGGCCCCGGCACTTCCGGTTCCTCGAGCCCCGCCTCCCCGGTAGGGGCCCTGCAGCCGGGCCAAGAAGGAGGCCGCTGCCTGATGTGCTGCGCCAGTCGCTGTAGCGCCACCTCTTGGTCTGGAGGAACGACTGGGGCGCGGGAAGGCGACCCGCCAGAACAGGCGACAAAAGAAATCAATCCCTGCGACTTGCTCTAAATCACAGGAGGAATTGTGGTGCATCGCTATGCATTCATTAAAAATTTTTGCTTTGGACAGTCAGGGTCTCGTTAGCCTCGAAGCCCAGACTAGCCTCGAATTTGTGGAGATCCTCCTGCCTCAGCCTCCCAAGTGTCAGGATTACACTCAGCTCTAATCATTTTTTTCCCACTTAACAAATGTGTATTGAGTGCCTGCTGAAGGCAAACAGAAATCCCTCTCCGTCTTCACGGTCGAGTTGTAGAGGTCAGGATTACAACAGGGAACAAAACCAGACAAAGAGCCTTGTCCCTTCATGGAGACCACCTAGAGAGAAAAGAGACTACCTATGGCTTGGGGCAACACATAGCTGTGGTTAAAACAAACAAACAAACAAACAAACAAAAAACACCAAACTTTGTGTTTAATATGTGCAATCTAAAGTATGTCAGTTTTTTTGGACCATGATCCCTCTGTTTTTAAAAGAGATATAACACTCAAGCATGGTGGTGCCTATTTATAATCCCAGCACTCTGGGAGGCTGAGGCAGGAGGATCACCAGTTCAAGACTGTCTAGTCTACAAGATGACCCTAACTCAAAAGAAAAAAAAAGAAAGAAAAAATATGTGGGTGCAATTCAGAGTAAAGGCTGTGAGTTCAATGCTCCATACAAATATATATCTTTTTTTTTTTCTAAATTGCAATTAAAGAAAGCACACAAAAACAATGAAAGGAGAATCCAGAGTGACTTCTTACGCCCAGTCAATCCCCTGACCCCTAATTCCTTTTCTAACCTGCCCTATACGTTTACAAAGAGAAAGAGAAAATGAGAGTCTAAGGAGATAACCAGAGAAATGCAGGTGTGCTAGGAAATGGTGGAAAAGCCAGGTCTCTCCCCTTTCCTAATATTACAAAGAGTGTGCGTCACAGCTGTGTGTCCCTGGCGTTTATTTTAATAGCACTAATAAAAGATCCATTTGGGTGTTGTGTTCTGCTGCACAGGACGTAATTACTCACTCTGTGGTTCAGTGAACCTTCCTGCAGGCTTTTCAGAGCCGAGATCCTTCAAAGAACAGTCATCTTCCTGGGGGCAGCCACTGTGACTCTCACGACCTGGGAGCAGACTAACAAAGCACCGAGAGAACGCCGGTCCTCCCTTGTTTCATTCATCCCCAGGTTCTCTAGCTCCACCCTGTGCTTCACCCTAAGCATTAGGGATACAGGTAGCAGATGAAAAGGACAGCATCCTTGGCTTTGTGCAGTTTATATCTTAATAAAATGGACCTCTCCCCCTGAAAAGCAAACAAAACAAAAATCATGTGATTTCATAGATGTTCTAAAAAGAAGCGGGCTCAAAGTGATCCACCTGTTTACAGCCTCCCAAGTTCAGGGATTACAAGGAGAGGCCACCACTGCCAGTCTCGGTGCACAGCAGGCCCAGGGATTGAACCCCCCAGCCTGGAGCCTGTTTGCAGGCATTTTAATCCACTGAGCTATTTGGCCGATCCTAAGGCTCTTTTAAATTATATGGCTAATTATGGACTGGGATTTGAATTGAGACTACTTGTTTCTTGTTTTTTTTTTTTTTTTTCTTCCTCTATGGCAGGCTTAAAAAACCTTCAAACAAGCTAGACTGAGGCAGAAGAATCACTGCAAGTTCATGGCCAGCCTGCACTGTAGTCAGTTCATGATCTTGTGGTTTTGTCCTTGGTTCTGTTACTATTGTGTATTACCTTTATTGATTTGCATATGTTGAGGCATTGCTTCATCCTTGGGATGAATCCTAATTTGGTCATGGTGCATAATCTTAAGATTTTTTTTAATTTTTATTTTGACAGAACTGGGGATTGAATTGAAGTCCTTGCACTTGCCAGGGAAGCGCTTATTCCACTGAGCCATCTCCCCAGCTCCAGATTGTGCATAATCTTGATGATTTGTTCCATTCTATTTGCTAGCACCTGATTGAGGATTTTAGCATCTGTGTTCCTTAGGGAGATGGCCTGGAATCCCCTTTCTTTTTTTTTTTTTTTTTTTTGTCTTTTTTTGAGACAGGGTCTCACTGTGCAGTTCAGGCTGGCCTTAAGCTCACTTTGTAGCTCAGGCTGGTCTTGAACTCACAACAATCCTCCTGCCTCAGCCTCCCTAGTGCTGGGATTACAGGCATGCGCCACCATGCCCGGCTTGGAATCCCCTTTCTGGTTGCGTACTTTTGTGGTGTTCACATCAGGGTGATGCTTGCTTCCAGGAGTGAATTTGGGAGTATTACTTCCCTTTCATTAAAGAGTTTGAGAAGTAACAGCATTAGGACTTTTCTAAATTTCTTATATAGGGCTGGGGAGATGGCTCAGTAGAATAAGTGCTTCCTTGGCAAGTGCAAGGGCCAGAGTTCAATCCCCAGTTCTGTGAAAATAACTACATAAAGAAATTTCTTATACAATTGGAGAGTGGATCTGGCAGGGTCTGGGCTTTCCTCTGTTAGTAGGTTTGTTTTTGTTTTTTACCATTTTAATATGCCCCCCTGTTCTGTGGCTTTAAGCCACCAGGACACAGTCCCACCCTCAAAACCCTTGATGGTCTCCTCAGATGTTTTGCTGAAGAATTCTTATTTCACCATGACACAGCTCTTGGGGAGCTTTCCTTTCCCATGAACTTGTTGTACCTGATGGCAGCATTTATTTGGGTCTGCTCACTGACCATGGTCCACAACTTACCAAGGTTGACACCTGGGCAGAAGCTCTGGTTTCTGTTTAAGTGGTAACGCCTCACACCAACCTTCTCCAAGGCATTCCGGCTACCAGGGTGCTTGCCTATGTGGCCCTGGATGTGGCTGACACTACGCCTACGTTTCAGGGTCTTCCTTAGTCTGGATGCTATGAGCAGAGCTGAGGCACAATATTGTTAGCAGGTTTTTAACTACATCTTCAACTACATTGATTGATATTGGATGATTTAGAATTTTTGTATCTAAAAAATTCTGAATCATTCTTGATTCAGTTTTGGCAATTCTTGTGTGTCTGGGAATCTTTCTATTTCTTCTGGATTTTCCATCCTATTAAAGTACAATTTCTCAAAGTAGGTATTGGTAGACTTCTGGATTTCTGCAGGATATGTTGTGATTTCACTCCTAATTGCTTGGGTTTGAATCTTTTTATTCTTCTTCTTCTTCTTTTTTTTTTTTTGATAAGGTTGGCTGAGAGTTTGTAAATCTCACTGAACCTTTCAAAAAAAAAAAAACAAGTCTTTTGTTTTGATTCATCGATTCTTTGTGTTGTTTTCTTAGTGTCCATTGCATTACTTTCTGCTCTGATCTTTATAATTTCCTCCCTCGTGTGAGTTTTGGGCTAGACCCTCTCTTCTTTTTCTAGACACCTGAGATTCAGCATTAGGTTGTTTAGTCAAGCTCACTATTTTCCTGATATGGGTATTCATCGATATAAATTTGCCTTGTAGCTCCTTCGTATTGTGTCCCATAAATTTGGTATGTTGCAGTGGCATCAATATGTAATTGTACAGAGTGTCAATATTTCATTGTTGATTTTTTTGGTCTAGTTGACCTATTTGTGACAGCGAGGCATTGAGATCCACCATTATAATTCTATCATTGCTTATTTCATTTGTCATCCATTATTATTTATTTCATAGAGTTGGGTGGACTGGTATTTGGTGGATATATATATATATATATATATATATATATATATATATATAATTGTAATGCCCTCTTTGTCTCTCTTAATGTCTTATCTTGAAATCTACTCTGTCTGCAAATAGAATAACTATTCCTTTTTTTCTAGGTTCCTGTACATGGAGAATTGTTTTCCATCCTTTGACTTTCAGTCTATGAATTTTTGAGTTAAATGTGTTTCTTGTATACAGCATATTGTTGGATTTTTTTTTTTTTTTAATGTATGTGGTACAGGGTCTCACTACATAGCTCAGACTCGAAGTTTGTTTGTTTGTTTTGGTGGTACCAGGGATTCAATTCAAGACCTTACACTTGCCAGGCAAGCACTTATTCCACTGAGCCATCTCCCTGGCTCAGACTCATAGTGATCCTCCTGTTTTCAGCCTCCTCAGTTCTGGGATTATAGGTGTGTACCACCATACTTGAACTTGGTTTCTGGCTCAGTGCACCCCAGGGGTGAGGCTGGGGCCAGCATGGCACGCAGTACTAGGGATTGAAGATTTTGTTTCTTTTTTTTTTTTTTTTTGACAGAATTGTGGATTGAACTCAGGCCCTTGCGCTTGCCAGGCACACACTTATTCTACTGAGCTCTCTGGCCTGAAGATTTTGTTTCTTGATCCACACTCCCAGTCTGCTTCTTTTGATTGGTGAAGTGAGCCCATTAACATTGATGGTTACAATTGGGGTTCATGGAGTTTTAACCCTTTTTATCTCTTTCTAGAATATCCTCCAGATCATTTTGAAGCGCTGGTGCTCAGGAACTTCCTCATGTATTCTTTGTCATGGAAACATCTTATTTCTCCATCAATTTACTTATTTATTATTATTATTATATTTTTTTTGAGAAGGGTCTTCAGGGTGTTCACTATTAGACTGGATTCCTAGTGATTCTCCTGTTTACAGCGTCCCAAGTGCTGGGATTACAGGCATGCATCACCACACCCATCTCAATTGCCATCTCTTTGTGCCCCTGGGGGCAAGGAGGGCAGGCAGGCTGAGGATGGAAACCCAGGACCCTGTGCAGGCCCTTTAATCCTTTGAGCTATCTGGCCAGCCCTTCTCTATCAATTTTAAAAGATAAGTTTTGTGGAGTACATCAGTCTGGATTGGAGGTTGTTTTCTTTCAGTGCTTGAAATGCGTCACTCCAAGTTCTCCTTGACATGAAGCTTTATGTTGAGAAGTCTTCTGGGATCTTGACTATTATATGCCTTAGCATCAATATCATTTTTTTTTTTTAAATTAGTTGAGCTCAAATTTAATAGGTAAATAATACTTAAGTTTTTTCTTGATAGTATTTTACAAAATAAACTTAATTTAAACCCCTTGGTTATCATTATTTTCTTTTGCTACTTATTTCAAGCCATGAAGCTCATGTAGAAGTTTACGAACTGATGCTGGATATATCCTATTATCAGAATGCAACTCGTTATTTACGCACAGTAATGGAAACAATACTGTTCCAATCAGGCACAATCTTCATTTTATATATGAGAACGCTTTACTGTAGCTCAGCAACATATATTTTAGATTATGGATTAGAAAAAGCTTATTAGAGGCATATTTTTTTAAAATGAGACAGTATGAAATATTGCTTTTCACTGAAGTAAGTAAGTTTTTGTTTTGTTTTTATGGCTATTTGGTTTATTTCCTTCTTCTGAACAAGATTAGTAGTAACCCTCCTTCTTCTTTAGAAAGCCAAAAGCCCACGACTTAAACTTGATGAAAACAATGTGGCATTTTTCATTAAAACAGGTAAATTAGCACTGGAAGAGTAACTACTAAATTTTCACACTGTTCATTAAGAGTTCCATTTTCCTGAGTTTGCATTTGTTCTTTGGCATTGGTTTAGGATACGATCCATTTTTGAGAAGATATTCCTTGCTGAGACGAATTTGAGTACCATATTGAAGATGGAAAGAGCATAAAGCTCGAAGAGGACAAAGTAAGGTCTCCAAGATAGAAAGAGCCATAGCAGAGCTGGGGAGATGGCTCAATGGAATAAGCGCTGGCCTAAGTTCGATCTCCGGTTCCGCAAAGAAAAAAAAAAATAATAATTTGTAGCTCAAGTGGTCTCAAACTCACAACAATCCTCCAGCCTCAGCCTCCTGAGTGCTGGGATTACTGGCGTGCGCCACCACGCCCAGCCCACAAACACGCTTTCTGAGGGCGGCTGCAGCGGCCGCACTCCACGGGCAAACCCCACGGGCCGTCGTTGGCGCTCCGCAGTACGCCGATTCTGAAGCTGGCGCCTCTGGTGAGTCACCGCCTCCCCACTGCTCCTCCTCACGGAGCACTTTTATTTTGTTTTGGAGGTCTTTTTTTTTTTTTTTTGCTGAACCAGGGATCGAACTCAGGCCCTTGCACTTGCCAGGGAGGTGCTTAGTCCACTGGGCCAGTCCCTGACCCCTCCCCCCCCCCCGCTTTTTTTTTTGTCTTTTAGAAACAGTTTCACCCCACAGTTCAGGCTGCCCTGGAGCTCACAGTGACCCCTAGCCTCCTGAGTGTTGTGATTACAGTTGTGTGTTATCACCCCTGGTCTGATAGAGATTTTTTCATTATGGATAATTGGAGTTCTATATGCCTAACTTACCTGTATATCAAATTATTTTTCCCTACTTGGGAAGTTTTCTGCCATGACTTTTGTAGACAGGTTTTTGTGGTATTTGCACTACTTCCTACTTTTCACTGTCTCCAATAAATCTTATGTTATCCTTTTTTCCATCATGGTCCCTTACTATTTTTTAAAATTATTTATTTGTCTATCTATTTGTTTGGTACAGGGTCTCTCTATGCAGCTTGGACTCATAGTGATTCTCCTGTCTCAGCCAAGTACGGGGATTATAGGCGTGAGCCACCACACCTGGTTTTGGTGGCATTCCAGGGCCAGCACAGTGTGCCCAGAGTTCCTGGACCACACAGCATGCGGTACTCGGGGGTGAATTCCAGTCCTTGCACTTGCTAGGCAGGCACTTGAACTGCTGAGCTATCTCCCCAGTATGTCCCTTACTATTTTTATGAAACCTTTTTTTTTTTTTTTTTATGATCTAACCCTAGTCCCATCTTCTATATCTGATATTATTTTCCAACATCAACTAATTCTGCATATACTTTCAGTGGAATTTTTAATTTCCTGGATATCTATTTTTAATGTTTTTCTTGCATTCCATTTCTTCCCTACGTTTGGCATTCATGGTTTCCATCATTTTCCCAAGCTCCTCTATTTTTTTGGCTGGTTCAGGCAGCCTTAAGGGCGGGCCTGGTAAGGCAGCTGGAGCTGGGGTTCAAATCGAGGTATCCTGCACCTGATTGTATTTGCATGAGCAGGTGCTTAAACAAGTGAGCTAAATGGCAGGCCCCAAAGTATCCTTGAAGATCATGCCTTCCAGCTCCTTGTGCAGAAAAAGCTGAGAAGGCTTTTTTTTTTGGCTGACTCAAGTTACCTTAAGGGTGGGCCTGGAAGGCATGTAGAGCTGGGAATCAAAGCTAGGTATCCTGTGCCTGACTGGTTTGCATAAGCAGGTGCTTAAACAACTTAGCTAAGCAGCAGGCCCCCCTCTATTTTTTTTATTTTTTTTAACCTGCATCTGCTCTAGAGTCACTAAGCGTGTCTTTCTTTTTGGTCACCATTACTGTCGTTATCTGAGAAATTATTTTTGATTTTAGTTATTTCCATAGCCTCACACATATGCTTTGTTGCTTCCCCTATCACCGTATCGGAGAGTCCAGATGGGTGAGTTTCAGGTTGTTGAGCCCGGTTGTCCCCTGGGTTTGCCTGAGGCGAGCTGCAAGGCTGAGGCTGCATCTTGTTCAAATGTCTTCTCATTTTCTTTCTTTTTATTTAGTGTGTGAAAAGACATTTTATTATTTGACTATACCATATAGTATTAGTGTATTTCTTCCAGTGGCAAACTAAGCACAGGGTCACACTTCTCTTTGATTCTCTCATAAATCTCAATATCGTCTGTCTCTTGGAGGATTCAGTTTCATATGACGCCTGTAATGCTGCCCACCAGGATACCAACAATGCTTCATCGTAAAGAACATTTTGCTAAGTTGTTCTATCATGGGCCCTCGCTCAAGGAATTCATTTTCATTTTCTCCTAATCTGGTTTTCAGCACTTGATCATGTGTTTCTTCAATATGGACAGGATCTGATTGAGGCATATGTCTTGTGTATTCATATGGAATGCCCACAGAAGGATGGGAGTATTCTGTTGTCCTGCCATCAGATGTCAAAGCAAGCTCTGCTTTGCACTTATAGTCATCTGAAAGAGAAGAATACATAGATTTACAGCAAACATGAGATAAAGCTCCATTTTAGATTGGAAATAAATGCTTCAAGAGAGCTCTCTTTGATAGCGCCCATTTTACCGCTGCTGCTGCTGCTGCTGCTGCCGTCATAGTACATGAAGAAGCTTATCAGATGATATGAAAAAAGATGTGGAAGAAACTGCCTTTAAAATCTGCTTGTAGGGCTGGCGGTACAGCTCAGCAGACTAAGCACTTGCTTAGGTAAGTGCAGGGGCCAGGGTTTGATCCCTGGCTCCGCATGCCACACTGGCCCCACCCTGGGGGTGCTGAGCTGGCGATGGAGTCCGGGTGTGGCAGCGCGTGCCTGTAATCTCAGCCCTAGGGAGGCAGGAATTAGGAGGGTCACAGTCTGGGCTGTGTAGTAAGACCTTGCACAAAACAAAACAACTCTAAAATCTGTTCTAAGCACCAATTTTCATTCCGCTAGGCCATCATCTTGCCTGCCTTCATTTTCTTTTCTTTTTTTAGTTTAATTTCTCTGTTAGCTTGTAAATTGGGTATGGCAGGTAGTTTTATTGCCAGTATTTAGAACCCTTGGGAAATGACTGCTTCTCAGCAGTGCCTTCCAGGTATAGCTAGCTGGCTTCTGAGTTTTGAGTCTGTTATACTGCTGCCTCCTCAATTTATTGGAGATGAGAAGTTGCTGCCTATTTGGTCCAGCCCTTGGCTCATGCCTGTAGTATTTTTTATGACACTTAGGCAATCGCAGTTCTGATATGCAAGAAGAATAGTTTTTTTTTTTTTTTTTTTCCGGAACTGGGGATTGAACTTAGGCCTTGCACTTGTCAGGCAAGCGTTTATTCTACTGAGTCATCTCCCTGGCTCCAAGAAGAACCATTGATTAGAACAATTATTAGAACATTTGGCTAAAGTGGTACAGTCGGCACTAACTATAGCATCAAACCCAGTCTAGAAAATGTGAAATTGAGGTAACTATTCATTTGCCACCTTTAACTGTACGAAGTAGATTTCTGATTACATAACAATATTTAAAATGAACCAGAAAGTTCTATGCAGTAATAAGGCCTCAATGTCACAATTTCACCCTTGGGATAGAAAATTGAAGAGGGATAAAGAGGAAAAAAATAGAATAGAAGAGGAAGAAGAGATTAGAAGCAAGGCTGGAGGCAAAACAAGGCTTGCACAAACTTTGGGAAACTAGTGCAGAAGTCAGTGAGGAAGAAGAGCAGGAATGGATAAAAAAAAAAAAAAAAAAAAAAACAGGAATGGGGAGCCAGGGAGATGGCTCAGTGGAATAAGTACTTCCCTGGCACGTGCAAGGCCCTGAGTTCAATCCCCGGTTCCGCCAAAAAATAAAATAAATAAATAAATAAAACAGGAACAAGCCGGGCGTGGTGGCGCATGACTGTAATCCTAGCACTCAGGAGGCTGAGGCAGGAGGATTGTTATGAGTTCTACACCAGCCTGAGCTACAAAGTGAGCTTAAGGCCAGCCTGAACTACATAGGGAGACCCTGTCTCAAAAAGACAAAAAAAAAAATAAAACAGGAACAGAATAACACAATATCCTAGAAACTGTGTTCAGACTCATAAAAACAAGAACAATGTAAATAGAATATCACATCTGCATCTTTGTATAACAAATAACCACTAAGAAAATACTATGCAATGTACTATTGAAACTGTCCTACTAATTTGATGTGAAACTGTCTCATTGCTATTTGTTTCTCAATAAAATTGTGGGAAAAAAAAAAACAGGAACAAACAAGGAAGAACAAAATCAAAGAAGAAAAGTTAGAAAACAGTAAGAAAGAAAAGTCTAGTAAGGCATATTTCTTCTGTCACTGGCAGATGATATGGGCAGATCAAGTGCAGATCTGAGTCGGCTAATCCCAGCAAGCCAGCCACAGTTGTGTCGCAAGGTGATGTGGGTGATCCCAGGGAGCCTGCACCTTTAGTGCCACTGAAGTGCAGGGCTTGTTGTTGGCTCTGAGGCTGGAACCACATTGGCTCAGCCTGCAGCGGTTTCTAGGTTCCCTGACCTTCTGCCAACTTGAACTCAGCTACCTGACCCTGTGACTAGATGGAGCCAGCAGTTGCTGTGCCTTCCAAGTCTGCAGTTGGTTCTTCTCCAAGGTGGCCGATTGTTCTCTCCCCGGGGACACCTGAACTTGAACAATCACCAGCTACTGCGGTCCACTGTGCTCACTACTGCATTTCACTGGTGTGTTTCTCTGTGGAGGCCCCTGGGGTTGGCAGTGGTCACTGTGAGTCTGCAGGTTTGAGCTGCCCCTCCCAGGCAACTCGTTCAGGCCCAGGAAGAAAGCACCACTTGCCACCCCGTTCTTCATGGGAGTCTCTCTCTTTGTTCTCCCTGTGGGTTCAATTTTCACTTCAGATCCTTCGTGGATCCTGGGTATCCACTTCTCTCCTTCTTTCCCTCATGTCGCTATATTCCAATGTCTGGGTTTCAAATCTGGAGAGGCTCTTTTCACCTGCTGACCACTCTGCCATCTTCCCAGAAGTCAACTCCCCATTATTTATTTACTTCTAGGGACAGAATCTTGCTATGTAGTTCAGACTGACCTTGGCTCAGGCTTGCCTCAACCTCATGGCAATTCACCTGCTTCAGCCTCCCAAGTGCTAGGATTATAGGCATGTGCCACCACATCAGCTTTTGTATTTTAAAAATCATGAACATTTTCAATATTGCTAGTTTCTAATTCACCATTTTCCATAGCCCTATAATTTTTTATTGAATCACACTACAAAATTTTTGGTGATTTTTTTTTTTGTGTGTGTGTAGTTTAATCATACATATCTTTATAACTTTCTTTTTTGGAATTATTTTCACAGAGTAAAGTCTCCAAATGGGAAACTATTGAGCTGGTCAGCATAAATATTATCATTTTTATTGTCCCATATTGCAAAATTGCAACAGTACTATTATATTTTACCTTTTTTGAATCATATGACAATACTGCCTAATCAGACACTTAAGAAAACCAGGAGGAAACCCTTGTTATAGTGCAAAATTTTCTCCTATCCTTGTCTTCTTGTCTCTCCATTTCCAACCCCCAAGAAACTCATGGCCTGTCTTTCTTACCTGCACTGACAGTCACCAGCCACTGTTTGCAGTATGTATTCAAATGTGTGTATCTGGCTATATGCTATCCTTCCCTGCTCCTCCGCTACTGTTACACAGAGGTAGCACTCTTGGCCCTGCTGCACATGGCAACCAGTAGGTTACTGGAGAACCAGGAATCTGCAGGTGGGCCCTGGAGACTGCTGTGGACAGCCTGTTCCTTCTAAGCAAGGCAGCTGTCATAGGAGGAGCCTGGTTTCAAGGTGGGCAAATTCTGACCATTCCTTTGCACTCTGGATGAGACAGGGGATAGGTGTTTCTGGTTAAGCATGGCTGCAACACCTGTGCTCTCTACTAGCTAGGAGAGTACAGAGGCATAATCGGACTGTATGGGTTTTCCCTCTAGGCATCTGTGCTGATCCAATGTTTCTCTCCTCACCTTCAGCTCCATTCTATTTAGACAGAGGAGTCTGATCTTGTTATAGATATAATTGGCATCAGTGAGGTGTGAAATAGCCAGATTGAATAGCTCATTCCGGGAAAAGAAGATTCTGTATAACAGCAAGCATCAACAGCAAGGATGTGTATGATCAAGAGCCAAGAGCAGCAAACTAGGCTTGGGCAATGGTACATGCTCCATCAAGGGCAGGTAAGCAGCATAGGCTTCCTGCGGTGGTGCTGGCTGGTTGGAGACATGTCGAGGTGGCCCCAGGTTGAATGGCCTGGGACGGTGTCATCCAGAAGGACTTCCTGTGGCTTCATCACAAACCCCAGAGCCCCACACAGTCTCAGTTTGACACTTGACACTGCCTTTTTACTCCTCCCACCATCCTACAGGAATTAAACCCAGGGCCTTCATACTGAGCTGTGTCTCCAGCCCCTTTTTAGTTTTTTTGAGACACAATTCCTTTGAATTTCCCAGATGGTCTGGAATTTGCAATCCTCCTGCCTCAGGCTCCCAAAGTATGGGGGGGGGTACATGTGTATCTACCAAGGCCAGTTTAAATTGCTTTTCTTATTGAGTTTCCCTCAAGAATGGCTAAACCTTTGCAGGAAAATTGGGAAATATTAGTTATTTATTTTTAATAATTTTATTGAGAAACAAATAGTAATAAAAGTTTCAAAACCAATTAGTAGGACAGTTTCAATAATAAACACACTGCATATTGTTGTCTCAGTGGTTATTCATTGTATAAGACATGATATCCTGCCTATAAACACTATTAGAACAAATCTTTTTAATCATTGAATTAAGAGAATGTAGCTGTATATCTATCCTACCCAATTTGATTATACAGATATAAAATGGTCATTCATGTGTGTCGCCTTTTTTGTTCAGTTTTGTCAGTTTATTTATTTTTGTGGTACCAGGGATTGAACTCAGGACCTTGCACTTGCCAGGTAAGCACTTATTCAACTGAGTTATTTCCCTGGAGAAAATTGGGAAATGGCTAATAAGAACATTGGAAGCGAGGATCCATCTCTCATGGATAGATGTGGAAACTCAGACCCAGAGAAGCTGTAGCACAGTACAGGAGTGGCAGTTGACCCAGCTGGACAGCTGCCGTCCTCTGGTCCTGTCTTACAAAGCAACTGAGGCCAAATGCCAAGGTGCAATCTCTTTGTATATCAGTAATTCTCATCTTGCATACAGGTCAGCAGATATCTCAGTTACTTTTTTTTTTTTTTTTTTTTTTGGTGGAACCGGGGATTGAACTCAGGCCCTTGTGCTTGCCAGACAAGCTCTTATTCTACTGAGCCATCTTCCGGGCCTCAGTTACTCTTTTATTTTCTTTATTTTTATTTATTTATTTATTTTTTGTCTTTTTGAGACAGGGTCTCACTATGCAGTTCAGGCTGGCCTTAAGCTCACTTTGTAGCTCAGGCTGGTCTCGAACTCACAACAATCCTCCTGCCTCAGCCTCCCGAGTGCTGGGATTACAGGCATGCGCCACCACGCCTGGCTCAAAGATCAGAGCCAGACAATTCTTTTTTATTTTTATTTTTTTTTGCGGAACCAGGGATTGAACTCAGGCCCTTGCACTTGCCAGGGAAGCGCTTATTCCACTGAGCCACGTCCCCAGCTCACTCAGTTACTTTTTTAATGCTGAGGCAACATACCTGGTTCCCAAAGTCAAAGGAGGACAGGTTTATTGTGGCTCAGTTCGTAGGTTTCAGTTCAATAGTCAGCTGGTTGTGGAGCAGCGTGATGTGGCATGGTGGAGCAGAGAGAGTCTGTGGCAGGTAGAAAGCAGAAAGGTAGAAAAGCAACAGCAGTAGCAAGCAGCAGGGAGATGGCAGCAGCCCTCTTTCTGTCACTCACATTCTGTCCAGGCCACATACCCTTAGGGTGGCAGCACATACCCAAGGTGGGCCTTCCCATTGTCCACATTCAGAACTATGCCACACTAATCAGTAGACTGACTCAGAAATCACACACCCTTGATCCAGCCACCTATGTCGGCATGAGGCTTGGGGAGATACCTAGGTATAAGCCATACCAGCAGCTAAGTCTCAGGTTTCATATATAATGGGTTAAAATTATTTTACATTTGCATCCATTGAGTGGCTAAAATTTAGCTTTTTCTTGGTGTTAATACTCAAACTCAACATTAGGATTTTGGACAGCAGTGCAGCAGAGAAGCAGAAATAAAAAGGGAGGACGCTTTTATTAATTCTTAAGATGAGAGGATGGAGGTCAGGGAGACAGGGAGATGCTCTGACTGGAGACAGGGAGATGAGACTTTATGGACTTTTGCTAGGTGAGGAGTTTGAGGGGCAGGTGCAGGGACACACAAGGAGCTGATGGGAAGCTCCCGTGTGTGTGTGTGTGTGTGTGTGTGTGTGTGTGTGTGTGTGTGTGTGTGTGGAGGGGGAGTAAAAGGAAGTGTATCCAGGGGTAGAGTGGGGAAGGAGGAAGCAGTCATTGGAAAGATTAGCTGCTGTCCTGGGGATTCAGCCATGATGAGTCACAGCCCTGATAATTTAGCAGTTTGTCACTCAGGGCCTTGCACTTCCGAGGCAAGCAGTGTACCTCATTTGGCTGACTACATCCCCAGTTGAACAGCTAAAATTTAAAACATTGAAAATACCAAAGCTACGGAACAATGAGAATTTTCAAACAGTGGAAAATAATAGAAATATTCCATAAAACTGCTTAGTGGTATCTACTAAAGCTAAACACACACCTACACTATGGCCTGGCAGTTCAAGTTCTACTTATTTACTCCAGAGAATTAAGAGTATATGTCCACTAAAGACAGGCCTACAAATGTTCATAGCAGCTTTATTTATTTATTTTTGAGACAGGGTCTCATGATATAGCTCAAACTGTTCTTCAACCCATGGCAATCCTCCTGCCTTAGCCTTATCGGAGCTGGGTTTACCAGTATGTACCACCACATTCAGCAGTTTTATTTCTAGTTAAAAACTGGAAACACCACAAATGCCCATCAACAAAATGGGTAAGGAATTTTGTGATACAGTGAAACAAATAGGAAAGACTGGACTACTGACGACAATACAGATAAATCTCATACACATTATCTTGAATAAAAGCAGCCACACAGAAAAGTGTGTATACTGTGGACTGCACTTACACAAAACTCAAGAACAGACAAATCCCCCCCCCCACCCACGGATCGTCATTCTTTGATGATCTGGTCAGATAGCCCTCATAGAGGGAGAGATGTGAGGCCAGGAGACACTGATACCAGCTGGCCTCTGGATCCTGACTTGGCTGACAATCACACATTCTAAAGTATATGTAAGAACTCATAAGCTGAATATTCAAGATTTACCCATTTCCTTTAAGTTGTATTTCAATTTTTTAAAAAGTGCCCGGTAATGTATCTGTATTTTGGAGTACGGATAGGGCAAGGAAGGCACTTTCATCATTTCAGATAACATCTTAGTTGTTAAAATTCAAGGCTGACAAGATTACTGCTCTCCTTGTCTAGCATCTGGCAGATTGCCTAGGCCTGTACCTGGCTTGCCACACTGACAACAGCTCCTCCACACTGACGAGCCATCCAGCCCAGCACCTGTTTGCTGTTGGTAATCTCCACTTTAGCAAACTTTTCTAGCTCCCCCGTGTCCCTGGCCAGAACAAACAAAGGCTTTCCAATCCACTGCTTATGTAGCTCTCCTGATCTAGCACAACCTTTGCCCTTATTTCATGGCTCCCATAATCCTCCACATCTCTTCACCTTTGCACCCTGGCCTTGGTTGCTGTGTCCAACCTGTGCCACTACTGCTGCTATCAATGCTTGATTTTCCATCCGGCCCTAAAGAATTTGTTCACTCCTCAATACCGACCCTGCTGTGTGCTTAGTACTTCCACCATAGTAGAACCTCTCTACCTGTATTTATTTAACACTTTTACTAATAACATTACATCCTCTAAATATTATATGATTCACTCACTAAATGCTTCTTGGGAGTGAACATGATTTGTTGCTATAGCCCTGTGCTCAGAAATAGGCGAGACTTGAAAGACCCAAATTTCTTTTTTTTCTTTTTCCTAGCATCCTAGTTTTCACAGAAACATTGCTTCTCATTAAATTCTTTATTGAGGAAGAATTTGGGGATGAAAGTGAGTACAGATGGGACAGTTAAATAACACAGTAACTCGTGCCTTTATATTATCCAACAGAATGGCCTCTAGAAATAAAGCTATTTAACTATTATTTATTAATTTTTATTTTTTTGGTGGTGCTGGTCTAACCAGCATTGAACATGTTAGGTAACCACTGAGCTATATCCCCAGCCCTGGCTATTTAACTTTGAAATTAAACATTCAGTTCCTCAGTCTCTCTAGTTCAAAGGAATCCCCTGAACCTGGGGAGGGGCTACATGTCAGTAAATCCCTCCTGGAAGGGATTATTGTGGAGGCTGAGGCAGGAGGATAAATTTGAGCTGGGCCTGGGCAGATGTCCAGCGCTTGGTTTGGAGGCCCAGACTCGCCTGAAGCATTCAGTAATACGCAAATTAACGATACAATGGGAAGGGCTGTGACATCAACCCCACGCCGTCTTCCCATGCGGGCTAGCGCTCTGTGAATGTTTTCACGCTGAGCTTCTCTTGAAAGATCGTTCCACCAAGCGCGGGAAGGGCGGACTCCCAGGGGCCCGCAGCGAGCTGCGGAGTCACCGAGTCCAGCCCCGCCCCCTCTTCCGTACCGCCCCTCTGCCGCCCCGCCTCGGGCCCCGCCCAGGCTCGGCTCGCGCGGCGCCGGGTCCGCCCACGCATGCGTTTACCCTGGCCCCGCCGCCCCCCCCAGCCCCCCAGCCCCAGTCTCTGCGCAGGCGCAGCCGGCTAGTGTGAGGCGTCTGGAGGCTGCCGAGCTGCGGGCGCTCGGGTGCGCTGGGGTTTGCGGCCTGCGTTAGCCCAGCTCCAGTCGTGCACTACCTGAGGCAGCCAGCGCCGCCAGCCGAGCCTCCCGCTCCCTTCGCACCGTGACCATGGAGAATCAGGTGCTCACTCCGCACGTGTACTGGGCTCAGCGGCACCGCGAGCTGTATCTGCGCGTAGAGCTGAGCGACGTGCAGGTAAAGGCCGTGGCGGGCGGCGGGGAGAGTGGGGACGGTGGCTCTGGTGCCCGCCGGAACCGCAGCCCCCTTTGTCCGGGTGCGCACCGGGCGCCTGCACTGCGCCACCGTGCCCACGGGTCGCGCCCGGCCACCGGCTGAGGGCGCCCCCGCCCCTACCGCCGAGCGCCGCAGGTGTCCTGAGTGCCCTGAGAGTCCGGCGCGGCCGCCGACGCTGCCCCTCGCCGACTTCTGTTCACACACCCGGCCTAGGGAGGAGTCCGGGCCCGGCTCGGGAGCTTCTCGGAGTGAGATGAGTTCCGTGGTCGGAGCCGCGGCATGACAGTGGCTGCTGGTTGTCCAGAGCTCTCGCGCGGGTCCTCGGTTGCCCTGGGGATGGCGCACACCCCTTTCCGGCTGTTCTGTGATGGAGAATCTTGGTTACTCTTGATTTTAAAATTCACAAACCCTGCCCTTTGAAGGCTGTGAGATCAGCTTTGCTGAGTTGCGTTGAGAACTTAAAATTCATCTTAAGTCATATGAAGTATTTATGTTTGAGCTCACCGGCCCTGTAATGTGAGCAAGCACCCCCACCTACAATACTGGTGACTGGGGACCTGTGAACCCATGACTTTATTCAAACCATCCCAGATTCTCTTAGGAAGAACTACAGTTTTCAGTCTGGAATGTTCTTTCTACCGTCATCTTTACCCCTTGGTCTCCTTGACATAGTCTGTGGTAGTTTACAATTCTCTCTCCTCTCTTTTCCCTCTCCCTCCCCCCTCCTTCCCTCCCCCCTTCCCTCCCCCCTCTTTTACAACGTCATTTGCTTGCTGTCCCGATTCATATTCTTTGAATCAGGTGTGTTGATTTGAATTTGTTGAAGTTAATTTTTGCTTATGGAATAGAAACCCATTTTTTTCTCTTGAAAAATGAAGATGCCTGGGCTGGGAGGTGCTGGAGTGTAATTTAAGAACTCTGGGAGGCTGAGGCAGGAGGATGGCAGGTTTGAGCCCAGCCTGGGCAACTTTGCAAGATTCTGTCTTAAAACAAAAAAATTAGAAAAAGGGCTGGGAATGTAGCTCAATGTATGGACCATGGGGTTCCTCAGTACTTCTTCCTCCCCTAGGGGCCAGAATGCCTCTAAGTGGCTATGGTATTTAATGTGCTAAATCAACCTGAATTAAACTTTCACATCAGAGGATAGATAAGTGTTCTGTGCCCACTTCTACTCTGCTCCAGGGTAAAAAACAAAACAAAAAAATCCCAAGAACAAAATTCTTTCTGGATGAGGATCGAATTCCCCATCTAAAGAAGTCTTCCAATCAAGAAAATAAAAGAACATGTGTTTTTTTTTTTTTTTTTTTTTTGGTCTTTTTGAGACAGGGTCTCACTATGCAGTTCAGGCTGGCCTTAAGCTCACTTTGTAGCTCAGGTTGGTCTCGAACTCAACAATCCTCCTGCCTCAGCCTCCCGAGTGCTGGGATTACAGGCATGCGCCACCACGCCCGGCTAAGAACATGTGTTAATGGCCATCTCTAAATTTTTACTAAACTGGTTCTGCCTCTTGAAACGTGTATGCTGCAGTAAGGATAGAATAGCCTAGCATATCTTTGATGCTACAAACAGGAAAGATATTTTCCGGGAAATGAATGATGATGTGAAGAAATGGAAATTGGTTGGACAAATGAAAAATGGACTCTATAATTTTGAAAGGTCTAAAACTCTTAGTTAAAAAGCATGAACACATGTATTAAGCACATTGGTATACTTAGAAATATGGAGCTGTATGTTTGAAGTATGTAACAGTGAAAAAAATCTTAAGGTAGAAGAAAAAAGGAAATTTTCTTTTGGAGAGAGAGCTAAGATTTTTTGCCTGTGTGTTTGTCCTTGGTGAAGTTTGATTTTTTTTTGGGGGGGTTAGCCATCTGTAATTCTTTATTTTTTTTGCAGAACTGGGGATTGAACTCAGGCCCTTGCTCTTGCCAGGGAAGTGCATATTCTACTGAGCCATCTCCCTGGCCCCTTCATCTGTAATTCTGAGGCATTAGTTTCAACAACGATTAATTTAAAAACAGTTTATCAATACCAGAAGAACTCCTAATATGTGTAAGATACCATAAATTTACAAAGATGAGTCACAGACCCAAGCTTGCAGGGCTTGCTATCTAGAGGAAATAAATATATTATCACATAAAAACAGAAAGATACTCTGTGAGTGTACATATTACTGAACTTGGAGTTGGATGCTGAACCAGGTCCTGGTTTTCAAAGAATTTGTGAACCTTGCTTTCATTTAGATATGACTTCCATAAATAAGAAGTATTTTTGCCCTTTAGGTAGTAAGAGAACTTTCTAGAAAGAGAAAGGCATAGATTGTTAGACACTGATATTTGTAATGTGTGACTCATAGGATGCTAATGTACTACAACCGACAGATGTCAGGAACACAGCCTCAGGAACACAGCCGTAGTTAAACAGGCAAGGTACAGCATTGTTCTCTGTGGCTAGGAGAGCTCACTGCTTGGGGAGCTGAGGGGTGCCTCGTTAAGAGAGTGTTAGAATGGATTATAAGATTTGGGCTTGGTGATTGGGGGAGGATTTAAGGAAGTGGGAGTTCACTATAGATTAGATGCTGTCAGAAAGCAGGGCAATTCTGTTACCTGGCTGGCTGCTGATTTTTGGGGGGGATGGTGGTCTTGGAGATTGAACTCAGGGCCTTTGCCCTGAGCTAGAAGGATGCCAATTGTTTTTTTGAGAAAGGGTCTTGCGGTGTAGTTCAGACTGGCCTCAATTTGTGTTAATCCTCCTACCTCAGCCTCTCGAGTGCTGTGATTACAGAGGTGTGTGCCACCACATCTGGCTCATGCCAAACCTTTGTATTTTTTTGATTATTATTATTTTTATTTTGAGACAGGGTCTCACCAAGTTGCTAAGCTGCCCAGACTTGCTTGAAGTTACCCTGCCTCAACCTCTCAGGACGCCAGGATTATAGGACTGTCCTGCCATGCGCTGCATTTTGATAATTGTATCTGTAAGGAGGAGGGACTGGCAGAGAGGAGAAGTGAATGGCAGAGAATTTGTTGTTTGGCCAAGAGAGTTTGTTATTTGTGGGTGGCATGGTGTTTGTCTGTGTGCGCACAAAGTTACAAAATGGGTTTTGCAATTTTTCATCAAGGTTTCACAGTCTGAGATAGTGTTCTGAGGGACAGTTGATGTCTAGTAGGAGAACACCAAAGCCCAGCTGCGAGTGCTAGCTGGGTCTTCACTTGAGGTACGCAGTAAGCAAAAAGGTTTCTTTCCACAGAGTTTATGTTCCCAGTGACCATCACCCATGGCTTTGTCCCAGCAGCCATCCTGTTATAGCATTTGCTCATTTATGGCAAAAGCTTTATTTGCATAAGTTGTATGTGGACAAAGTTCATAGCTTGGCTTGGAAGCTGCTGTTCTTGACTTTACCTGACAGAGTCTGGTGAGTAGAGCAGGGACTGGGGGTGTGTGATGGGTCCTTGTTGTTTCTCTTGCTGTCTTGGAAGCAGGAATAATTCACTTAACTTCATGGGCCTCTGTGTCTGCATTCAAATAAATGTGAGTAATAACATCTAACTCACAGGACTGTTTTGAAGTTTGACTTGGGTAATGGATTTGAAAGTAAGTGCTTAGTAAATTGTACCATGCTTTTTAAGAATGGGGGATTATTATGATTATAATATTAAACCTTAGGTGGGAGGGCAAGACTCAAAACAATGGGACAGATGGAGTCTATTGACAGCTTTTCCATATATGAAAATTTATTATGTGAGTAAGATGGCCTTACACATTAATAAAGAGAGGATGAACCAGAGAGGAAATTGGAGCACTTGGTAATCCAATGGCAAAAGGTAAAATGAGATGAGGCCTTATACCGTTCAGAAAAATCAATTTCAGGAGGCTTCATGACCTGACTGCATAAGGTACAACTACTAAAAGGCAATATAAGAGGCTATCTTTATATTAGTACAGGGAAGAATGTTTTAAAGCACTAAACACAAACCCTAAAGAAAAAGATTAACAAACAAGACAAATTTGAAAAGCATGTTTGCAGTTGTATCACTAACAAAGTGGCAAGCATCTTTGATTTTTTTCTTTCTTCTTTTTTGTATTACTTGGAATTGAACCCACAGTCTTTGTGTTGAACTACATCTCTACTCCTTTTTTAATATTTTATTTTGCAAAATGGTCTTACTAATTTGCTAAATTGCCCAGGCTGGACTTGAGCTTGCAATCTTCCTCAGCCTCCCAGAGTGCTGGAATTACAGGTGTATAGCAGCACACATTGGGTATTATCTCAGTCATTTAAAAAACTTACAGAAGGAGCCGGGGAGATGGCTCAGTGGAATAAGTGCTTCCGTGGCAGTACAAGGGTCTGAGTTCAATCCCCAGTTCCACAAAATAAATAAATAAAAATAAATAAAAAACTTCCACAAGAATACATTTTTTAAAAGGCATATTACCCAGTGCAAAAAAGGGCAGAAACAAACAGTTCAGAGTAAAAGGAAACAAAAATGGCTAGTAAACCAGAGAAGAAGCTTAATTTCTGTTATAATCAGGAGATGTAAATCAAAATGCTAGGACACTATTTAGATTGGGGAAAATGAAAAAGTCTGAGATGAGGAACTGTTGGGGTGGGTGTTTGTGTAGCTAGTGGGAGTATCAGTGGGAACAGCTGATTACTGAACAGTGAGGGCACTTTCTAGTCAGGTTAAACATGACCAGTTGACTAGGAGGATGTTGTGCCTATTCCTTGCAACACACAATTGACAGCCTTTCATTTTTATCTACGGAATGGGTAAATTGTGGCATATTTGCACTGGCACACTGAGGCAGACAGGACCACCTTTGTAGAGGTAACCCTTAGAGACATTGTATTGCAAATGAAAAGCACATTGAAGCTACTCCCCTAATGTGCAGTACCACTGCCTATTGTTGCAGGTGAGTGGGGGCATGAGAGCAGCATAACTGCAGGAGTCATTGTGTGAGAGAGGGTCATTGTGTAATTACACTCATGTTTATTTCATATCTTAAAAAAATGGAGGTGAATAAATTGAAATACTGATGCAGAAGAGGGCCGCATGGTGGAGTTCTTTGTTTTTTTTGATCTGGCTGATTGCTTGAAATAGTTGATGATAAGAAGTCACTAAGCCCCTTTATTACCACTGTACAGAAGCACTCACAGAGGGAGGAAGCTAAATGGTAACTATGGAGTGCTTGCAGTGAATGGTTCAGGCCAGGCCGAGTGCTGTGTATGTGATGGTGCACAGGCGTGTGAAGATGCTGCCTTCAGGTGGAGGGAGACAGACAGTAGGTGAGTAAACCACAGGCACTTGGGAAAGTGCTACGCGGGAAATAAAGGCAGCGGTAAATAGGCCAGAGAAGGCTTCAGTGAGGAAGCAAGTACAGCTGCAAGAAAAAAAAATGAGTTATGCAGAGACATGGGGGTACAGCTGGGCATCTGGGGACTGGGGATCTGGGGACCGAGTGGGTCCGTTGGGATTGGGAGAGTGCATGCTTAGCATGCACAGGGCCCTGGGGTTCACAAAAAAGAAGAGCAAGCAAGCTAGGGTAGAACAAGTGCACAGACTTAAAGACAGGCCAGGGCTTGATGGGTTCCAGGGAGCAAAGGAGTATTAGTATGTTTGGAAAGTAGGGAGGAGGAGGAGGTAGGGAGGGGAAGAAGGAGGGGAGGAAGAACAAGAAAGAGGAGGAGACAGGAGGTTGGAGGGGTATGTGAGATGTAGGTCATGGAAAGTTTTGTTGCTATGGGAGGCAGCTAGGATTTCATTAAACAATGGGAAACTAAGAGTTTTGAACAGAAGGGTGACTTAGGATTTGCGTTTTAAAACAAAGATGTTTCTGGCTGCTCTGTGGATTATAAAGGAGTAGAAGTGGAACCTGGAAGAGCATTTTGGGAGGCGGGCACAGAAGTGTGGGAAGAGGTGGGGTGGTTTGGTCTGGAGGTGGCCATTCAGATGGACAGCATGACTGACTGGAGAGACATTTGAAGAGAAATTTGTCAGACCTGGATTGGTTATGTGTAGGGGAAGGAGGGAAAGAGAATCACCAATAATGAGTCTTAAATTTTTGGCTTTCGCACAGTGTGAATGGTGGCAGTTCACTGAAATGGCTGAGAACAGAGGATATATATAGGAGCCAAAACCAAGAGGCCCCTTCTGGGTGTTTTAGTTTGACTCTTGTTTTAAACATTTTCCATATGGAAATGAGGACTAGTCAGACAGCTATACAAACACAGAGTTAGGCAGTAGTTGAAGTTTTATAGTACCTTATATTTGAATGTAAAATGCACCATTGTTTTATGTGCCAAAGGGGGGAAAAAAAAAAAACAAAACCAAAATTGTGATACATGCTTGCTATATTACTTTAAATATTTTTTACTTTTTGTTTTGTTGTGAGCCCATTTTGTACTACAGGCTTGCCTTGAGCTGACTACGTAGCTCAGGCTGGCTTCAAACTTGTGGTGTTCCTCCTGCTTCAGCCTTCTGAATGCTGGGATTACAGGCATGTGCTACCATGCCTACCCCCTCCCCAAAGTCTTATTCAATCACTAAATTGCTAAGGCTGGACTTGAATCTGTAACCTTCCTCAGACTTCTCTATTTGTGTCTGTTCTGCAAACCATGAACAAATCTGTTCAGCTACTCTTAGAACACCTTCTTTCCACCTAAGAGGTAGCATACATTCTTCTGCACCTTGCTTTTGTCACCCAGATGAGCACAGAGACCTTACTCATTCTTTGAATAGGTGCACAGTTCTCAGCTGCATGTAAGCACCACTATGTGCCCTGTTCTGATTCCCCTTTTGGGATCCATATTCCACCTGTGGAAAAAGCACAGCTCAAGGTTCACATGCTCTAGGAAGAATGCCTTCCTTGGCCAGCGATCTGTGTCCTCTGAACCCCAAGAACATGGCCTATCCACTGACTTCTTTGCTCCTCCCCTTTCCTTGTAAAATGTCTGTACCATGTAAAATGTCTGTACATTGACCATGTAAAATGTCTGTACAAGTCATTTATTGTTCTGTGGCCCTGGGGATCAACCCAGGGCCTCACACATGCTAGCAGACTGCTGCACCCACACCTCAGGCTCCTCCGTTTACTTTTCACCCCATCCCCCAGGTTTCCATGCCCCCTGCTGCACTGCACCCTGTTGTGGCTGTTGTCTACATCAGTAGGTGTGTTGCTAAGCCCAAAGGACACACAGCTAAGCTCACCCCACACAGCCTTGGACACAGCTCCAAAAGGCTCCTGCCCGGGCTTCTGGGACAGCACAGAAGCAGGCCTCAAAGACTGCCCCGCCTCTGTCTCCCTTGCTGCCTCTTTCTCCTCTGCTCAACTTCTCACTGTCTGAATGTCTCAGCTCCCAATCCTGATTTTTATCATTTAATTCATATGGAATCAGTATTCTGTCATGACTGGTACCCTAAGGGCAGATGAAGTCCACAATACTTTTTTTTTGTCTTTTTGAGACAGGGTTTCACTATGCAGTTCAGGCTGGCCTTGAACTCACTTTGTAGCTCAAGCTGGCCAGGAACTCTCAGAGATCCTTCTGCCTCAGCTTCCCAAGTGCTGGGATTACCAGCATGCACTACCAGCCTGGCTAAGTCCACAATACTTTATAGAGCCAGTTAAGAAATTTTGGGTTTTATTAATTTTTAATGTGAATTACTGCCAAGTACTTTTCACCTAAGGATTTTGTAGTAGCTGCTTTTTCCCTAAAATAGCCTACCAGGTTGTACACTCCAGTTTCTGCTCAAATACTTTCTCCTCAGAGGCCTTCCTTGACTGCCCAGTCTGAAGTCCTTCTCATACTTTCTCTCAGACTCAAAGCCTAGATCCCATCATCAATTCCAACTCCCTGCCTGAGAGCCCACATGTTCCCCACACAATGGGGTATGTTTTCAGCTGAAACAAGCAGTGAATCCAATTTGCTTAATTACAAGGTACTGCTGATGGTCTCTTGTTGGACAGCACTGGCAGTGTAAGACAAAAAAAAAAACTTTTCAAGTAAAAAATAGCTGGGCATGATGGTGCACACCTGTAATCCCAGCCTTCAAGTGGCTGAAACAGGAGGATCATGGAAAGTTTGAGGCTAGCCTCCACCTTCCAAGTGCTGGAATTATAGGCATGCACCACCATGCCTAGCCTCCTAGCCCTTTTTAACATTTTGAGACAGGGTCTTATTACATTGCCTAAGGTGGGCTTGAACTTGTGATACTCCTGTTTCACTTCCCAGAGTGCTGAGATTGTAGGCATGTGCCATCACACCTGGCTGGAAACTTTTTTTTTTTTGCAGAACCAGGGATTGAACTCAGGCCCTTACACTTGCCAGGGAAGCACTTATTCTACTGAGCCATCTCCCCAGCCCCTTATTTAAAATTTTTACTTATTTTTTGTTTGTTGGCTTGAAACATTTTAAAGGATGAAACAAGTCAGTGTATTAATATTGTTAGGAACCAAGGTTTTACTAGAAAAGATGCAAAATTAAATAATAAAAGGTAAAAAGCTCCATGATAGTATATTTGAATTGGAAATTTCAGCATGATATTATGATTTTAAAAGTTCCTGGCTGACCACTAAAAGGTGAACACTGAGTACATCTCCATATGTGCAGACAGTGGCTTCTAACTTACTCTTCACATGAAAAGAACTTGTACTTTCTAAAGGAATGGCTGGTGATTCACGTTCGTGCCAGAGGAAGCATGGCAGAGAAAGCATGGCATTCTCACAGGATCCAAGGTCATGTCAGGAGTGGGTTTGAAGGGATTTTCTTTTTTAATATTTTATTTATTTGGTACAGGGTCTTGCTACACATCTCGGACTCATAGTGATCCTCTCTGCCTCCCCAGTGCTGGGATTACAGGCATACACTACCTCATCCAGTTTGGTGGCTGGCTCAGTGCATGGCCGGCACGGCATACCCAGGTCTGTGCACTTTTCAGGCAGGTGCTTAGACTGCTGAGCTATCTCCTCAGCCCTGAAGGGATTTTCATATGCCAAATTTGTGACAATTGAACATCCAAAGAATAAGTATAACAACAGATTTTAATACAGCATATTTAAAAAAATTCATGCTCTTTCCATAGCAGAAAAACCCACCACCACCAAAACCCGAGCAATAATGTATCAGTCCAGGGAAGAAGTCAGAGATTTGATTCCCATGACTTTTGGAGGGCTGATTACTTAGGTAACCTCTGCCTGCCTTGTACCAGAATTCCAGACTCGTTGGAAGGAAGATGACATTCACCACAAATTGCCTTGCACAGTCTAGGCTTGGTAAACCACTCTATTGCTCATGAGACGGAGGACAGCCAGATTTTCATTTGCCAACCGAAGGCTGATTTGGGAAGCAGACCCTTTTGAAGATTGTACCCTAGGTCTTCTGATTGGTTGGTTGTATTAGGCATTGAACTCAGGACATTGTGAATCCCACCACTTTTAAATTTTTTATGTTGAGACAAGGTCTTGCTAAGCCACAGGGTCTCAATAAATTGCCAGACTGAGCTTGAACTTGCTGTTCTTTTGCCTTAGTCTTCTTCTTCTTCTTCTTCTTTTTTTTTTTTTTTTTTTGTCTTTTTGAGACAGGGTCTCATTATGCAGTTCAGGCTGGCCTTAAGCTCACTTTGTAGCTCAGGCTGGTCTCGAACTCACAACAATCCTCTTGCCTCAGCCTCCTGAGTGCTGGGATTACAGGCATGCGCCACCACTCCCGGCTGCCTTAGTCTTCTAGAGTGCTAGGTTTATAGGTGTGTGCCCCCACATCTGGCAGTAGGTCTGTTGCAGTAAATCTTCTGCACACATAACCACACACAAGCAAGGATGAGTATTGATGATCTGAATGAGAAAAGAAACCTGACGTCTAGAAGGTTAGGTAGCAGAAAGTTCATTGAGTTCTTTGTAGTTCTGTCAGAGCTTATGAAAATGTGAGTTAATTGGTTTAACTCAGCTCCCTAAATAGTTATTAAGACAGTAAGAATAGAGATGAAGAGACAGTCCCTGGTGTGGCAGAAGTCTAGTGGGAACAGATACGTTAAACAATAATTACAGTGTAATATGTGTTATAATAAAGGGGAATGCAGAGTAGTAAAGAAGCTGTTAATTCTGGTGATGGAGGTGAAGAGGAGGGAAGTGCAGCTCACATTTCCTGGCCATGGAAAGATAATGTCCAACAGACATGGGAGCTTAGAAGAACACTGAGCCAGAGGAAGAAAAGTAGCATGAATATGGGTGCTGACAAGTTTCCACATTCTCTATTAGTATAATTTAATTCTCAGAACAGTCTTGTAAAGTAAGTGGTTTAATGTCTTAGAACAGCTATAAGTTTGAAAGTCAGTGATAGAAATAAAAAATTAATGAATATGAACCTGGTACTGGCTGACTTCAGAGCCACTTTTTTTTTTTTAAAGAGCCATCCTTTTATCTTTTCCATACCCATTTCTCTCTTTAGTCTATGTGCTGCTAAACTGAGCACACCATTTCTTTAAGGTGCCGGGGATTAGAAATTAAAAAAAAAAAAAGAAAAGAAAAATCAAAGCCCAGGCCCTACTGAAGTTGAGACATGTATTAAGAAATCTTAGGGAATTGAACTCAGGACCCTGCACTCGCCAGGCAAGTGCTTATTCTACTGAGCTTTCTCCCTGGCCCTCTTCTTGCCTATAAATCATACTTCAGGAGACCATATGGTTAAAGTTAGGATTAACAAGATGTAAAGCCATCCTACCTCCATTCTTTGTTGCTGATAAAATAGAAGAAAGAGCCCTTGAGAAATTAAAATGATCAGCTGCTTTGTAAATAGTCATGTACCTTTAATCTACACAATTTAGGAAATCCAAACCCCTCAGGCCATGAATTTTTTTTTTTTTTTTTTTTTTTTTTTTTTTTTTTTTTTTTTTTTTTTGGTGGAACCAGGGATTGAACTCAGACCATTGTGCTTGACAGGGAAGCACTTATCCCACTGAGCCATCTCCCCAGCCCCCCCCCTTTTTTTTTAAATTTTTTTTTTGCCATGAATATTTTTTAAACTGGTTGCAAATAGGAGGGCCCCTTGGTGCCTTGTGGAAGCAAATGCAGACTGACTGTCTGGCATAGATTTGATTGTGTCAGATAAAGTAGAATTTTAGCAAAATGCACATTTGGAAACTAAAAGCTTAGTTCATAATGATAAAGGTTTCAGTGTACTGGGATGTTCAGACAGGCCTTGAACTCAGTGTAGGCCATGCTGTCTTTCGGTGATCTTCCTGCCTCAGCTTCCCAAGTACTAGTATTACAGGTGTGTGTTCTATATTCACCAGGTAGATAGAAGCATATTAAAGTTATATGCACTTAGTAACAAAGCTTTGATAACACTTAAATTAACAAAAATACTAGAAGTGAAAATATGAAAAATAGTGTGAATTCTCAAAAATAAATAGAATAAGATAAAATTCAGCAGGGATGTAGATCATACAAACTAATTAACAGCAGACCCAGTGTAAATATATAGAACACTAAACCAAACCTCTCAGACATTTTTTTTAAGTTTACACAAACAGTTATTAAGGTTGGCTAAATATTGCTTCCTAGAGCAAGTCTCCATGAATTGGAATGTCCTCAGGGCTGGCCAAGCAGCTCAGCAGATTAAAGCCCCTGCTCAGGCAGATTCAGTGGCTGGGGTTCGATTCCTGGCATGCTGAGACAATGATTGAGACTAGGTGTGGTGGTGCACGGCGCCTGTAATCCCAGCTCTTGGGAGGCTGAACACAGGTGAATCACTACTAGTTCGATCTATGTAGTGAGACCCTGTAGACGCTGAAGACCCTTTCCTAAAGTACAAAAAAGAAAAGAATGTTCTCTGACCACATGCAATTGAAGTAGTTACAATGGTACCTTGGTTCACCAGCTTAGTTTGTTGCGTGGTTTTAGAAAAGATGGCCATGTGTGTTTATGTGGGAAAGATTGTCCCAATTGTGAATGTCACCTGACACAAAGTATGCAAACAGAAACAAAATTTGGCCAAATGCTTCTGTTTGCAAACCAAATTGTTTAAAACAAAAGCATAGGGGGCCAGGGAGATGGCTCAGTAGAGTAAGTGCTTGCCCAGCAAGCACAAGGACCTGAGTTCAATCCCTGGTTCCGCCAAAAAAAAAAACCCACAAAAAAAAAAAAAAAAAAGCATTCATGAGCCAGGGTACCACCATACCAACACAATGACAGCTAGAAAAATGCATGTGTTTAGAAATTAAGAAACACTTCTCAACCCATGTTTCAAAGAAAAAAAAAAGTAATGGAAATTAGGGAGTACTATACAGTAAATGAAAGTGAAAATACTACATTTAGAGCTTGAGTGATACAGCCAGAGTAGAATTTGGCAGGCAATTTATGTTCTTAAATGCTTGTACCACAAAAGAATAAAGTCTAAAGATTAATGATCCCTGAATCTCTGTTTCATGAAATCCAGGAAAAAATTTTCCTAATAACTTAAGGGAAAAAATAATCAACAGAAATAGAAAGTACAAGTGGGAAAGATAAAACTAACAGTTTTGAAAGACAATCTAGGGACCGGGGAGATGGCTCAGTAGAATAAGCGCTTCCCTGGCAAGTACAAGGTCCCCAGTTCCACACACACACACACAAAAAAAAGACAATCTTATAGATCAAATGAAGACACAAAACATACCTATAATGAAGTAGGAAACATAACTGTACAAGTCATAGACATTAAGCCGGGCGTGGTGGCACAGGCCTGTAATCCCAGCACTCGGGAGGCTGAGGCAGGAGGATTGTTGTGAGTTCGAGACCAGCCTGAGCTACAAAGTGAGCTTAAGGCCAGCCTGAACTGCATAGTGAGACCCTGTCTCAAAAAGACAAAAAAAAAAAAAAAAAAAAAAAAAAAAAAAAAAAAA